>JAYEVE010001242.1:0-141501 GCA_036346375.1 Guadua angustifolia
AATAACACCTTAAGATATTGACTACGACCATTCCACAATATGACTCTTTACGCAGGTTGAAGATTTGACTTGATGTGGATTTCTTAATATCAATACACTTTGCATAATTTGTGTCTGAATAACTCATAACTTTATGATTATCAGACTTCTTATATGTGGGCATGTAATCATTAGCACTTTGCCTTTAATGCAAAGTTGTCTTTAGTAGTTTTTCAGTGGTCCAGTTCTGGATTAATATCTGCCAAGTATCCTAGTTACAAACATTAAAAAAGGGTGTATACAAATTTAAGTATACATAATGTTTATGACAGTGGAGCGTAAGAAAAATTTTTGTCGCCCTTAATAATCGGAGTAAACTCCTTAATATTGGATATATCTCGGTGAATCTTAATAGTCAAAACATGAGAGACATCACCAAGACAAACTTAATTCCCAGAAGAGAAAGGAAATATTTGGGTCTTAAACATTAATGTCCCTATTACAAATAGTCAACAAGGTATTGTCTATATAAACAATTAAGTCCATATAAACAGCTAAGATGTTAAATTTACTCCCGCTGGTTTTAAGTTTAAAACTTAAGATATCTTTATGTGAGGCTCACGTTATCATAAACTCTAGAATCAACTAGAATTGGAATTTTAGAGACAAGATTGCTATTCTCTCGAGTACTATCGGCGTTAGAACATAAGCACAATTGTGTCAAATGGGTTTACCATGCCTCGAGCTCCCATTAGAATAAACATTTTTATCAACACAGTGGTTTAAAAATCGTTGGGTACCCTTTAGTCTAGATGGAAGCTTGACAATCCCAAATATATAAATATCTTTTTTTATTTTTTTAGAGTGTAAGGTATTGACATTAATTATCTTTAACCCTTCCATCCATTAAACTTATTGACAAGGAGAGTAACTTTAATAGAGTAAATAATTTGTTTATGGGGTTTATGTCTCACATAATGAAGCTTTTCTTTTCTTAATGAGAAATTCCATTCTCCCCTCAAAATGTTAATGCAGGCGTCAATGCCACAATTTCGATGAACTCTAAAAATATTTTACTTTTGGTGAAACTAATAGAGTTAGCAACATACTTAATGCTCCCCAAATATTTTATAAAAGTGTAAGAAAATTACCTTTTATAATGGGAACATAAATTACATTATTAAGATGGAGGGTGAAAACATAACTTAGTACTGAGGAAAAACTTCCAACATAAATTACATTATTAAGATGGAGGGTGAAAACATAACTTAGTACTGAGGAAAAACTTCCAACAGCTTCAACATTAGCCTCCTATTCATTCTCTAAAGCTTCGCTTTAAAACTTTCTTAGTCTTAAGGTAATGTTGGCAGTATAAAAGCAGTCTTCTAACTTAGTATTTAGCCATCTTTCTTTATGAATGCACACATTTATAGGCACAAACATAGTTCACTTCTCATTCTTCATTCTTCATTATTGTTGTTACATTCTTTATAAATAACATAATGAAGTGAATTAGAAGGGCTCCAATATTTTTTTATTTCCTAACTCATTGACTTTGAGCACTCTTATGATCAGTATACTAGCAAGAACTTTTGAGGAGCTTCATAATGCTTTAGTTATTTCCATATAGTCATAATTTAACTAGAGGTTTGCTCCTCCGGATCAAAAGGGCGTTTGTTAATTGCTCCACTAGTTATCGAATATAGAATTCTTGTCAACATCTAAGTTATTAGATGCTTCTTATAATTGGAGCTAATCATCAACATTATGTTTGTATGCGTAATCAATAACCTCAAGAATAATATGCTAATAAATTACTCTATTTCTTATTAAGTTACTAGAAACAACCGAAGAACTTATGGCTGGATTGATAATAGAGATATAACACTAATAATTACTTAATATCCACAAAAATGTGAATGATTGTCTGTCATGAAATTGACTCTACGCTGATCAGATTAATAACATACTAATAACAAAGCTTTAACAATTCTAATTCGTTTTACCATTGGACAAAAACGAAGAACTTATCATGAAGAAAGAATCAACAGTCCATCTTCGCATCACATTTTGGCAGAAAACGAAGAATAACTAAATTCACTAATGAGGATGGCAAAAGATCACACAATGCTGGTTAGTATGTAACCATGAGCCATAAAACATAATCCTCATGTGACATTTCGGTAAGAGTTTAGGTCGTATTTATGTCATTTCAGAGGATTTGGGCTTTTCCGGGAGGATTTAGGCCTAGGGGGGTTTCAATTCTGGGCCTTCAGTGGGGGATTTTGGGCCCATGAGGGGGGGGGGAAGAAATCCTGCAACCAACCAACCCTAGGCGCCTCACCCTCCTCCACCTTGCAGCACTTCCCTGTCCCCCATTGCCATGCTTTTTTTTTCCCCAATGGATGTGCGCCCCTCCCCTCTCCTTCCCACCCTAGCTAGGGGTTTCTCCCATAGCCGCCTCCCTCCCCCCTTCATCTCCCTGCTGTTCTTGCATTGGAGCTCTTTCAGCCGGAAAGCAGGCGATTCCCTGCGGTTTGGAGGAGGAGCGAGGTTGGAGAAGAGAATTTCGTCGTTCTTTTGATTCATCAAGAAGAGGTATGCTTTGGTGGATTCTTTTGTAGAGTTTTGGTGCTGGTTATATGGGGGAAATTCATGCCTAAAACCCATAATTAGGTGCTGTGGTTGGTGGATTTAGGGTGATTTTAGATCTGATTCACGTTCTGTTCTCAGGCAGATTGGAGTGCGGTTTTAGGGCGCGATTTTGAATTTGTTAGAGGCGTTATTTGGGTATCCGGCTGTTGCGAAAGTTGTAGATAATTGAATTACCTTTAAATGAAGACCAAAATCACTAAATTCCGTTCAGCTGTTTAAAATTTGTGGTCGTTTTACCGAACGCTGTCTAACTGTGTCGCGATTTGAGCAGTCTGTGTTCAACTGCAGATTAGAGGAACTTAGAGGCCGAACCACACTTTTCGTATACTTAGAAAAAGGTGGGAAATTTCCTGTAGTTCGAGAAACTGTATTCGTTTACTTGATTTGGAGTTGTTAAACTCAAGTTATGGCCGTTATAAGTCTGCTGTTCCGTTTGGGCAGATTGCTGTTTTCGGGTTTTAGGAGTGGGTTGCGAAGCTGACTTAGTTATGAGTCTTATGATGATTTATGGGTGTGTTTTTGAGTGTGCTATATCCATGTGCAGGTGATGTGACGCTGGGTGTGGCAACTTCGTCTCGCCACACCGTCTCGAGAAGTTGAAGCCAAGTGTATTGTAGTGGTTTTGGCTTAGGTGGCCATTATGTTTCGCAATGATACAGTTATCCATGTGTTACATTAATATTTTCATGTTTGATTTTGCATATGATATAATGAATGAGAATGGTTAAATGGTTATGCCATTGTTTAAAACGAGTTTATATGCAAGTTTATTCATGTTTATGGCATATGTGCATGCATAAAGGAAGAGGCAACCCATTACGATGCGGGGCTCTCGTGTTCTGCGTAGTGAACGAAAAGACCTACCTCGTAGTCCCATCCACATGATGAATGGGAGCGAAATCGATGAAAGTAAGCACCCTCCACGGGATGGAAGGGAAAGAGGTGCACACCGGGTGTGCACTTCAATATCTGCGATATGTGCTTGAAAGGTGCATATGAGCATTCAAGCATAAGTGCATTGCATAGCATTGCAAAAGGAGTGATGGTCAACGTGTTGGTTGTGACAAATTGTGTGGATTACGACTAAGTCTACAAGTATTGTATGGTACTACTAATGATGAATGGTAATAGATGATCCTTGTGTTGAGGAAAGTTGGAGATTCACGAGTAGGTTGGGTCATAGGCTCTCCAATATTATCTAATGAGGTATGTGAAATAAATGCATAATGTAGTGGATGAGATAAGCGGCGGTGATTTCTTTGGTTATGTATTTAATATTCGGGTTTTAAGAGTTATATGAGCATTGTTATGGATTTAAATGCATTAGCTGTTGTGTTGTTCTTGTTGCTCCTCGATGTACTTGGTTGAGTCTTTGGACTCATTCTCGTTGTTTGTGTGGTTTAGGTACTTGGAGGAATTGCCGTAGGTAGGATCTAGCATCGCCATCACTCACTATCTAGTCTATGAGATAGAAATTTGAAAGATTTACTTTCGCATTGTTAATTATTAGGAGAGACATTTGTGGTATTGTGTGTAAGGTTGTGGTTTTGTAAGCTTTGTGTTGTAGTCAGCTTTAGTTGCTAATTTGTGGTCATTAGTGTTCATGCTTGTGCTTAGCTAGGTCATGATGGTTAGAGGATACCATGACACGCTAGTTGTAATGTATTATTGTTATTGATTTGTTTTTGTCTTACATCTGTGAGTGGATGTTAGAGGTTTTAGGGAGGTCTTCTGCGAAATTTTTTTAGTATTCATTAACCTCCTAGTTTGTTAAGTAGTCTACATCTTGCTCGCTAGGGTCTTTCTTTGTGTTTTTCGGTTGTGGGTGTAACATTGAGGGCACTTGGGGGTCTTGGGGTGTTACACCTCAAATCAACATAAAATCTCTAACAAAACTTCTCTTTGGTTCCATTTGATTAGAAAGCTATGAAAATGACACATAACTATAATCAACTTTGGTAAGAATATAGCAGTGTGTCACAACATAATCCCAAAATATAACTACAGGTTCCAAACCATATCACTTTTGAGTACATAACGAAAAAGAACTTAATCTATGAAAATGGTACACAATTGCAAACAATTTTGGTGAGAATGCAATTATGGCCTACAATAATCTCAAAACTTCATTAAACTCGATTAAGACTTCTCATTGGTTCCATCTTAATTAGAGATATCTTAATTATTATGTAGTCTTTATCATATAAATACTTGAAAAGACTCAATAACTTAATTAATATAAGAATTAATTAAATGTCACATGATACATAAAAGGCGTTGGTAAGTATATAGTCATAAAGCATTTAATTAATCATAATCACATTGTCTAAAAGCGAGAATACATTAATATGAGACAAAATTAATCACATGATCAAAATTCTGAGCATTAGACATTAAATACTAAATTGTGAAAGCATAAACAATTAACAATTAAAGAGCGATAAATTAAGTGCTAAATTGAAAATAAGTGAAAAACTTAAACTTAGAATTCAAGGCATAAGAAATTATAACATATATGAAAATATAAACAACTTAGGTAGAAACATATTACTTAACTAATCCCATTTTAGCTTATTAGGAATATACTAAGCGTTTATTTGTGGCCTATTTGAGAAAACATTCAAAAACTAGCCTAAAACTTATGCCCAAAGATGAGCTCATTAATAATGCATGGGTGAATAAAATATAATCGATAAACATTGAAAAATTAAATGTCTTGCATAAAAATTAACCCTCGTTGGTCGGAGTTAATAATCATGCTAATGACAAAGAAAAATTTAAAGTTCAATTTCACATCACGGTTGGGCAAAAACAAAAAGGAAGCTGAATTATCTTATGGGTGACATGTTCATAAACAACGTTGAGTCATTATATGATCATTGTCATAATATAATCCCAATTTTAAACATTAAACAATAATCTCTAATTAAAATTTAATCCACGGCGCTCGAGAAAACCCTAATCCTCATTCCCCGCTGCGATGCCTCAGAAAAAATCGCTAGCGATTGAAGCGAAAGTCGAAGCGGGATGAAGCGGCAATGACGATGGCAAGCGAGAGCGGCCTTGACAGGCCAGAAAGCGACAAAGTAATGAGTAATGGAAGCGTACGTCTGCGAGCGGCCAAGAAGCTATCGCACTGACTCGGTGAGAGGATCTCAAGCTATGTGGCGGACACGATAAAAACGGATGACGCGTGAGAAGGCTGGCGGCGACGATCGAGCGGTGGCAACGACGGTAGCCAGAGGTAAGTACTGAAAAACCCTTCTATAATCATTAGGTCTTCTTGATTGATGGGATTTTGGTTCGGGATTTGGGTATAAAATGATCTAGGGTTTTGGATCTAAAAACAAGGGTTCGGATCTGATTTCTTTCCTCCTCCTCAAATGCTAATCCGGGCGAAATGACAAGAACAACACCAAAAGCGAAGATACTAAGGATCCATAACCGGGCTTAAGGATCAAGATTAGGCTAGATTGCTCACGATACCAAATGTTAGAAACTAAGGCTCATCTAATACATTAGCAAGCGTGAACTAGCCTAAAACATGATCACAAAATATGATCGGAAATTAAAACTCATTAGATGAACCGACCTAGTGATAAGGAAGTCATTAGGGTTCTTCGGTCGAGGATCTTGTCGTCGGTAGATGATTATAAGCGATGAAGAATCTAGGAGAACACAGTGATCTTCACGAAGATGGTTAGGACCTCCGGTAACCTTGCGCCAAACCCATGATCGGAAGGGGTTTTTGGGTGGATGGCTAAACTCAAGATCAAAGATTAATTACTTGAGTGCGGTGTGCAGTCACCTCCTTTTTATAAGTGGCGTTGGTTAGCGGGACCAAAACCAGAATTATCTTTTGGAAGCTCCGATCAGGCGCATTAGGGGTGGGCCTAGCCCCTAATTTGGATTTTCTTCCTTAATTTTCGGACTTTTTGTTTTAGCGAAGATCATTACCAACATCTTGATATAGAAAACATCCAACACCTAGATTTTCAAATTCTTCATAAGCAAAAAGCAAAAACTGCAGTAGCATGAACATTACAGCAAGCTCCCATTTTGATCTGGAATATTTTTGTTTATTCTTCACTTGTTTCTTGAAGATATTTGTCCATTGGTATATACAATATACCACATGTGTTTTCTTCACTTGTTTCTTGAAGATATTTGTCCATTGGTATTATATAATATACCACATGTAAACACCCATCAAAACTATTCAGTTTTTGCATCTAAACTATGTTCCAAATCTAAACCAGAACTGTTTATTAAAATTAATCTCGTAATCTAAAACTTGGCTGTTCATGAACAATTGGTCAGAAAATTCTATCAATCCAATATAATTCTGTCCCAAAGAAGATGTACCTCTGCACGTTAACTAAATTTACTTTCATGATACCCAAAGCAGCTCAGTTTACCTAAGAAATTGAAGAGACCCCAGAAGTGGCTTTTTTTGCTGTTTAACTGTGGCTACATTCTTGCAGCAGCGACCAGCTTTTTGGATAAAATGAGTTGACAGAAACAGGTCAAGGTCTTAACAACATACCTGTCAGTGCAATAAGCGCAGTTTAAAAGTGTATTGAGAACAAATGGTGGTTTTCTGTCGTGATGTCATACAGGCAATGTTCTCAACATCTGAAAAGCACGATTCCAGTGTGGGCTTTCCGCAAAAACAGTCGCTTCAACAGCGGCACTGCTCCAGCAGCAATTATTGCTGTGTGATTCTCTGGATCCATGCTCAGATTATACAAGACAGGCAGACAGCTAGGCTAGCCTCCAAGACAGAGAGAGCATTTATGCACTGCGCTGTGGCCTTCGGCCTCATTTGAACCGAGCGGAAAAGTAACAGACCGAGTGCAGGAGAAAAAAAAGAGAGGAGAGGAGAGGGAGGAGGAAGGAGGGGAGAGGAGGAGAAAATGAAGAAAAAAGAGGAGGAGGAAGAAGAAGAGCGGTAGTAGGAAGAAAATTCATCATCTATGTAGGTAAAATTTTATATGAATAATTTAAATTTACATTTAAAAATATAATTTAGTGATCAGATTAAATATATTGGTATGTAATTAGGTTTGTAGAGTAATAAGTATTTAGATAGACGCGACATAGGGGCGGATTAATTAGGGTTGTAAGTAATTAGTCTTGTAGAGTAGCAATAGTTAATTACACATATGACTTAGAGACTAGATTAATTAGTTTCGCAATTAGTTTGTGTAGATTGGCAATAGTTTTTTTTACATTAATGAGTTAGCGATTGGATTATTTAGGTTTGTAAGTTATTAGTTGTATAGAGTAACAATAGTTATGGACATAAAAATTGCGAGAATTATACGAGATACTATATAGTTGAAAATATTAATGTTGGTATAGTTGCAAATGTTGTTTGAAGTAGTGTAGAATCGTCATCATGGTATGTAGGTGTAGAAGTGCGGATAGGTTGAGAATTTAAAAGGTGTCGGTGTTATGTTGTACACATTAAAAATTCCTAAAATGGTTGGCGGTATGGATGAGCAGAGTACAATTTAAAATACTACGGAGAAAGGGTTCATACATGGGTGCACCGGGGGTGGAACTTAGTCATTTTCAAGTGTCGTGGCTAGCCTACCACGTGCCATGGAGCGTTCATGAGGAGCGATTGCGGATAGTTATACCACATTCTTGCTAGATCGTGAATTGCATGACCTCAAGCTACCGGAGTAGAGTGTCGAGAGGAATTATGCGTCTTGGGGAGTTAGTAAGCTGAAGGACGAGTCCTAGAGCTCGTATGTATGATTGGCGTGAGAAATATTGGTCATTAGTGTTGTTGGACGCAAGTATTTGAAAGCCAATGCCGACCATGTGACACGGGAGGAGGTTGTTGGTGATGAAGCTGGAGGAAGTTGGGAGAAACGGTAGAACGAGAGAATGCTTAGTGAGACAGGATGTTAGCTCAAGTCATGAGGGTGTGCAAAGGCGAGGAAGTTGATGTTCTAATGCGGATGTGCGGGTACTAATGAGTGTAGCGCACGAAGGAGAACATATTGAATCGTTGGTTCAGCGATAAGCGAGTCAAGACTACGAGGCTTTGAGTAGCGATGAAGGCGATGAAGAGCATTTTCTGCGAAGTGGGATGTGTCGATTCGATAGGTTATTGGTCAATGAGGGTGAATACTTTGCATGGCAGTCGATCGAAATGAGATGAGGCAAGGTGCGATTTACAAGAATAAGTTTGAGTTGAGAAAAAGTGACGTATAAATTAGTGTATTTGTGTAGAACTTTTAAGGTTGTGAAGTTAGCTTTCGGTTGGTGTATAATATCGGATGCTAGATGAAGGATTGCCCATGGTGTGCATGCGTACCAACCTAAGTGGGATACTATTTAGAAGTGTTTTATAGTCGGTCCCACATACATGCGTCTTTGAAGAAGTCTGCTTGTCGCATAGAAACATATCTTGAGCTTTGTTGTCAATGCAATATCTCTGAGAGATTGTGAGAAACCTAGATTTAGAGCCACGTGCCATCATACTTGCAATAGAGTAGAGATTCGATTACAACATATGTTATACCAAGGCATGGAGAGTGAAGCGAAGGCTCTAGAAACAAGGTTTAGTACATATGAAGACTCCTATCGGAACACCGCTAGATATGCTTGAAGTGATCAAGAAAAGAAATGTTGAAGCTTATATCAATATTTGTGGCTGACCCTATAGCGTTCCACGAGAACATGGTACTCGGTTGAGCATTCTTTACTTTCGATTGCATGTGTCAGCGTGTTTAAACATTGTCATCCGTTGTTATGTGTGGGCGTGACATTTAAACTAGAAAGTATAAAGGCGATTTTGGTAGGGATACCATTTGGATGTGCTAGGAGTCCGGTGGCAATGTTGCAGTAAATACGTCCACATGCCTTCGGTATCACAGTGTCCTCTCCTTTTTCTTGTTATGATCTTCACATTATGTAGTTCACTAATATGAAAAGTTTGTCAAGCTGCGATCGATGTAGCACCTAAGCGAGCACAAGCTAGTCCGTGACTTCACTCCCTCAGCGGCGTCGACTTGGACTAGTTGGTGGACCCCAACTAGTAGTTGCCATGTGTGGTCCTTAGTCCGTCAGCATCATGCGTCGATTTGGGACCAACTCGGTAATCATGCCGAGCATTCGCTACTCAACGGCACGATCACGGCACCTAAGAGTACTCTAGATAGGCCTGACGAGCTCATATATCCATTCGAACATGTGTGCGCCGGAGGAAGCTTGGAACCACACAGGGTCGCTGTAGCGGCGCGCCGACTAGTTTTTCTTTCATATGTGACATACTAATCGAATATTGTGTTTTACTTTCTTAACTTATATACCATTTAGACATGTTCTTACTTTCCAAAGGTTATGTACTACTCGAGATATGATCTTTTGCTTGCTACTACGATATATTAATTTTGTCCATAATGCCATTAGCTATGTCGAGGATGATTGGATAATACATACATCAGCTTTCTCAATGCGATTTGACAATATCATGCGGCACCTTTTACTGGTCCGATGTAACAACACTGCAGCTGCGAAGTGACAAAACCTTGCCCATCTCGGGCCAAGCGGACAACACCGCGCATATCTCAAAGCGAAGTGATAACAGCTGTAGCCGCGCTTTCTCGGACTAAAATGACAACAGCAACTGCAGGCCACTTTTTCAAACCAAAGTAATATGAAACCACGCGCCACCCTGGCAGCCCTTCTTCCCTACCCAACTTCCACTCCATTGCAATGACAAGCGAGAGGAAAGCTTAAGCTGTGGGAGGGGGTGAGCGGAAGACTAGGTCGACATCACCTTAAGGCCACGCCAGTTCATGGTTTCGAGGCACAATCCTCACCACGAGGATACTATAATCTATGGTCCGCTAGATCTCGATCCCCCCATCCCAGATTTTTCCATTCATACAAGAGACTTATCTGACTTCCAACATCCAATCTCGAGGCCAACCACTCTACTCCACTGGTGGCGAAATGCAAGCGCCACGCCCTCGGCAGTTGTGCAAGTTTATGATGCATCGGATCTCAACCCAGGACGTCGTTTCCACCGATGCCCTCTGTTAATGGTAACCGCTGCAACTCTTACTTACTATTCGGCTCATTTCTCTTATATGACACTCTTGCTTGCAGACCGTTGATTGCAAATTCACTGAGTGGGTGGACCCATCCTATCCCATACACACCCAATGTTATATCCATACATTGTTATATCGCCTCGATGAAATGGAAGAAGACCTCACGGAGATCAAGGAGAACAAATAGCTCCATAAGCGAGAACTTGGAGCTCCGGACCCCGAATAACGACCTCGTCGCCGAGAGACTCGAGGAGAGGAACAATGAGGAGATCGTCCACCTCGGCGGGCGACTATCACACTACTTTGGCACATTGGTAATGCCAACTATATTTGTGTTTGCCACCCTCACGAGTGACCAACGGGCTGTCCAAATGATCAATATTCCATGTGGGTTCCTTATGGTTACCCATTCGAGCCTTAATGTTCTCCACCTTAAAGCGTACTCCATCTGCCCTGCTAGTATTGTACTTTTATTCATGTTCGTGACTGCTCTATGTCGCCATTTGTACCATCCCAACTGTATACGCCATGTAATCCCCCCTTATTATGAAATGCTATGTTTCATTCATTCTGTTTTTTCCGAACTTTATAGATGCATCGATTGTACCATTTGTAAGAACAACATCAATGGATGTCACGTCACATTATTATTTAAAAAAAAATCAAATCTAGCTCTACTACTTGTTGTGCTCTAGTTATTGTTGTTCTTTGGATGCACGGATATATTTTAGTCTTTCAAAATAGATTTCATATGATACTAAATTCTATCTTAGGTCATAAAATGTTGTCCAGATTTCTCTTTTAGATTGAAGATTGTAATTGGTTTGCTTTTCAGCTTGTCTCATATAAAATACCGATAATTTTATTGTGTTTGCAACTCAAATCTCAGCTACACTCTTCTGAGCTTGTTTTAAAGCCTCTCTGTTACCATTTGAAATGACGATAGAGAGCTATCGCCAGGGTTACTCGCCGTTTCAACTGGCGAGTTTGCCACTAGTTGAAACGTGACTGACTTTGCCACTAGTTGAAACGGTGGTGACTATCCTCGTCGGTTGAAGCAGCTGTTGATAAAAATATATTTGCAATTTTTTTGGCATATTATTTATTAATTTTTCATTAAAAAAATGTTATTTCAAAAAAATTCAAGAGTCATGTGTGCATCTGCATTTTTATGAAAAAAATGAACAAAGCCATTTACCATGAATAACCCTATTTCCAGAACAGCTTCAATTCCTGACCCAGTGCAAGTAGCAGTCATCAAAGTGGCATGTTGTTCAGAAGCTGCTAAATGCTCCGGTACAGAAGTGACTTTTTGCTTGCAAACTTGGAGATGCTTCCTTCAAAACTTTGGTTAAATGTGAGATGACATCGAAGTCAATGATTGACTCACTACAAACATTATAAGCATCACATAAGGATTCTGTTCTAAAAGACACAAAATCATGCGTGACAAATGTCAGCAGGGTCACCACAGATCACTTGTTTCTACATACTTTTTTGGAGAGAATATCCTGTGCTACCCTCTCTTACCGTGCTACCTCTGTATTACCTATGTATAAAAGTTTTTATTTTTATTTTTAAAAATAGCATATGTAGGGGAGGACATATTCTACAACCATATAAAATTTCAACATCAAACTCAATTACATTCGGAAAATATGAAATTGATAACCAGCGAAAATGCATAGTGATTAACAAAGAAAATCACTATTCATGCAAATTTTGTCTCTGTCATATCTCTCAAATGAAATCGATTTTGATCTTGAAATTTTACATGGTTGTAGCTAATTGTTTTGGAATTATTGAACTTTTATACATAGGTAATACAGAGGTAGCAACGTAAGAGGAGGAAGTACAAGATATTCTCTCATATACTTTTTGCAAAAAATGATTCAATCTGATCCGGTGATCCATTTAAATATAATCGGCATGAGGTCACAGCTCACAAACATTTAGGTAAAATGCTGAATTACATTAACTGAAAAGAAATATACAGCTATAGAAGGCAATTTAATCGGTCATTGAACTGCTTTTCTGAAACTCCTGAAATTCATGGACTCAATCTATCAATGTATTTGATCTAAAGTAATCAACTCTGATGAAGACAGAAAGAAGAATGTACACACTTTCTCCTTAGTCCTTGAAAACAGCTTGGTATCAGTATGATATGAATTCAAGCTTTTCCCTCAAGGGAGGGAAATTCTTCACCAGTAAAAGGTAAGTCATCTGTCCCTAAATTAAGTGCTTTAGAAAAATATGCTTGTCCTTAAACAAGTGTTATTTCAGAACTAAGAGATTATTACCCCTAAATAACTAACGTTATAGAATTTCAAGGTGAAATTTGCCCAAATCACCCCTATGTATGAGTAATGAAATGATTTAAAGTACTAAAATAGTTGTACAGGTAATTAATAATAGGACATTAAGTAACTGTACCAAAGCATACACAGTTCATTTCCTTTTCAATGCCCAATGCTTGACCTCAATTATTAGAAGTAATATAGTGATATAGTTACAGATCTAATATGGGTAGGATAGTGATCTTATACCAATTCTGAATGTGTGCACGAAGCTAAAATATCATTTATTTATGGATAGAGAGAGTAAGAACTAACAGATTTTTTGTGAACTTCATTGAAGTAGATAATATTCTATTGAAGAGTTGGTATTAGAGATTAATAAGAGTCCAAGTCATGTGAGTCGCCTCAATTTAGCTTCAAATTCCACTCCTTGCACCTTCCAGGTAACCCCTCCGATACACTGCTTTTTATTTACATCCATGTGGCCAAAACAAGATATTTAGCAGGGATACAGACGACGTGATTCCTGCTTTCATGGTTTGATCAGGTATCTGAAGTCGTGGTGCTGGCCACTTGAAGTCAGGTTAGTCAGATTCGGGATAGAGATAAATTCCGGAAAGTTGCTATTCTGTTGTAATCAACGTTATAAATAAAGGGTGCGGGGGTCGTATGGGACCGCACAAAATAATTCTGCAAATTACAACATGGTATTAGAGCCTTACCCGCAAATTACAACATGGTATTAGAGCCTTACCTCTGAGCCATTGCCGATCATCTTCTTTGTTTTGCAAAACATCAACCTAAAAAACGACCGTAAGGATTACTTTGAAGGAAGTTCAGGAATTATATATAAGAATACTGTAATCCAAATAAACGATCGCTCATGTTTTAGAATGGAAGATAGAAATTGAATGCCACTGTCAATCCAATATGATTCCTTATATCCTTCATACTTTCATAGTTTCTAGTTCCATAAAAATAACTACATATAAAGCAAGCTTTGTGCAGCACTTTTAGAAATCTAACAGTAGCATGCCAATCTGATCTCTCCTTCATGTAGTATTCTGCTACTTGATCAGTCAATACTGGAATTCAAAATTTTTAGTATAATCTCTCTTACACAGTCTAAACCTTGTACATTTAGTAATAATATCTGGTCTAAGAAGACAAAACATATTGGCTGTCGAAGTTTAGATCTCGACAATAAACTTATGATTACGGGTATCTTCGGTTTAGCAAAGTCAAGCACAAAGACAGTGGTATACGATGTATACATGTTTAGACTCTCGGATGGAGTAATACCCTACGTCCTGTACGGATGATGTATGAACTTGGAGTATCGAGTACAGAGCAAGGTGTCTAGCCCTAATTACAATGAAGAATGGATCAAAGCAATAGCTAAACTATGGCTGGAGGTTGACGAGTGTGGTCCGTCGGCTCCTAGTTGCTTTGCGTCTTCCTCATTCTCCTCTCTGTACATATCGCCCCTTTTTAGGATACCTACCTCATGCCTTATATAGTGCAGGTAGCCTGCCTCCAAGTTGAGTTGTAGTGACTTGGGATGTCGAGATCATAGGCGATGAGGTGCATCGTTGTGTCGATCTTAGCGGCATATCCAAACTTCACGGATGCGAGGTGTATTCAAGTTGGTTTCCTCGTAATGAGAAAAGCGATTGAATCCTTCTTAGTGTGGAGATATCCTCACGTATATACCTTATCCGTAGAAATGGACGCGTGATATCAGGAGTTTCTAGATGCTTACTTGAGCACATATGGCATATTCTTCGTGTTTAAATTGCATGCTCATACCTTATATTTAGATATTGAAGATGGCCCCGAACTCTACTTCGTGAAGGGAGTCAGCTCAAGCAGTGGAATTCTTGCCAAATCTTGGCTTGGTTGAGTAGCGCCTGTTGACTTGTGGAACGATTAGTGAGCGAGGAATCACTAAGTATCGAGTAGGAATGCTGCTGGGTCGGGCCGCCATCAGCCTTCGAGTCCTTAGGTTGGCCACAAATACTCGATGTTGATTCATCGACTCGACTCGAGCGAGTTAGAAAATCTAAACATTGAGCGCTTGAGCATTTATTGCTTTACTCGCAATGTCAAGATTCGTGCAATGCCATCATTCCGTTTTTCCACCGATCGAGGCGCATGCCACGGAGTGAACCGTCACCTGGAGAGAAGATTTTGGCTTATAAATTCCCAGATCTGGAACTATAGCCGTTCCCCCTTTGCCTCCGGTTTACTTTAAACCTCCTCGACTCCTTAAACCCTAGCGCCGCCATCCTTGAAGATTCCGTCCCCCGTCTTTCCCGATGGCGTCCAACCCTTCGAATCGATCTTGGAGTTCATCCATCGCCGGTGAGGAAACCTGAGACGGCCACATCCACTTCACTTAGCGGCGGGTCTTTGACGACAAGGCTCTTCTAAAGGTATGACAAAGAATCGGATGATAGAGAAGCGCCTTGCGAATTGGTGAAGGATGGCCTTGCCTCCTGGAGTTCTTCCATTAGAGGTCATCCTCGGTGAGTGTATCCCACCCCGAATGAGGATGAGCCGTGCATTTGAGGCCTTCTTCTGCTGCGGACTCGTTTTCCCTTCTCATTTCTTACACTCGGTTTTGGATTTCTATAAGATCCAACTTTTCCACCTGAGCCCTAACTCGATTACCATGCTCAACGTGTTTGTCCATCTTTGCGAGGCGTATATGGGTATCGCACACCTCAATCTTCGCCACTTCTATGGCTCAAGAGGCAACGAAAAATGATGCTTTGTTAGGGGTGCTTTGGTTTCACCTACATGTGAAGCATCGAAGTTCATACATTCCTATCCCCATAACCTCTTCCTAGCGCGACCGATGGAAAAAGGGTGTTTACATCACCTCTTCGGACACCATGAACTGCCCTCTAGCTCATCGACCACTCCTCCCAAATCCGATTGACCTCTGGACGAAAGCACCTTCTTCGACCGCCCGCAATACTTATTACATCCGGAAGATCGAGGAGTTGAGGAAAATCGGGTTGACTGGGTGGCATGTAGCCAAAGATTTCATAATGCGTCGAACGAGTCTGCTGAAGTGTCGGGATTACTTGGCCTGGGACTGCTCCAGAGTCGATGATTCCACCAAGAACAATCTTGGAAGCAAGCACTCGTGATACTGTTGTTCTTTTGATTTAGTTGATAAGTAGTGAACTGATTCATATCTTGCCAGACTTGTCGGATTCAGACGTCTCCTCCAAGCTAAGTAAGACGTTTGTGGATCGAACCGCGCGCGCATCGAGGCATACTCGCTCGCTAATCCTCGGCCAGAGGTGAGTACTGCGTCGTGGTTCGTAATGCATCGTTCGTGCATTTGCCTCTTACTTTAACCCAGTATTTCCTCAGGAAGCCAAGTTCGACGAAGAATGTGGGCCGATCACGGGAGCCATCGACCTGGAGGACGAGCCGAACCAAGATGATCCGGCATCGAGCTCTGTCCCCATCGACGTTGTTCCTCCCTTGAACGATCCGATGCCTGCCATTGTCCCCAGCGATGGTGAGGCGGCTCTAGAGCAGGAGGTGACCGAGTCCCCTCAAGCAAGGAGGTCTGTGTCTCCAGCGCCCTGTCGACTAGCCAAGCACCCTCGCACTCGTCGTCAAGACCAACCAGGCAGGTGATCTTCAATCGCTCGCTTGGATGTTATGAAGTTACTTCTGACGTGATCTAATAGATTTTGGACGACCAATGGGCCACTCGGGGGGCCGATGTGCAAACGTCTCCTCGAGCGGGCTCTCCATCGACCAGGGTGGTCAAGCAGGTAACACAACTATCGGGTAACGTTTGTTGAATTCATTCTTGGCGAACTTTTGTTCATAGTAACCACTTGTTACCAGGTTACATCGTTGATCCTGACCCGCTAGCACCATCTCCACCGGTTGCACCGATTGAGAGGCCATTTGCCAGACGACACCGTCGACAAAGACAACTGCATCAAGGAAGAATGTACAAGCAAAGGTTCGTTTGGCGAAGTAAGTCACCTCTCCTTTCTCCTCATGATTTTTTTCCTTTTCGGAGGTGTCAGATAGAGGATTTTTTGCAGAAGGAGGCTCAGCCATTGCCGATAACTATCGCCTGACACCTTTGTCGTCCACCATTGTCATAGCTCTCTCCCCGACAACTCCTGCTGAGCATACCGGCGGTTCTGCTGCAGCGACAACTCTAACTCCTCCAGCTCCGCCAGCACCTCCGATGTTCTGTTCTATTTCCTCCATCTCTGCCAGCGCCTCTAATGTTCTAGTCTATTTTGAAGCCCAAATTCGAGTATGTGACGACGAACAATCATGTCCTATATTTTGCTCTGTTTTTTATGCTTCTTGGCTTCTTTTCATAGCGTGCTACAAATATCTTACTTGAGGCTGAAACCTTCTGCGAGTAAGCTCATCAACAAACGGAGCAGCTCTTGGCTGCCAACCAGCAATGCTCAAGATGAAAGACGCCGAGCTTAAGGCACTCAACGCCAATTTAAAGGCCGCATGTGAGGCCGAGAAGGCAAGGAGGAAAAAGCCGAGGACGAGGCGAGAAGTCAAGACGAGAAAGTTGTTGGCAATGCTACCTTGCTCAAGGTCAAGGTCCGACGAGACAAAGCGAAGGCTAGCAAGAAGGTGGTCGAGGTCGACAAGGCTACAGGAGATGCGATGCTTGCCACTCTGCAATCAGAGATACTCGAGCACATGACCTCCCTCATCGACTCGCCTTGCAACTTCCTACACTCTCGGCATGGTGAAAAGCGACCATCCAGACCTAGACTTCTCGATTCTGGACAAAGGATTCGCGTGTGAAATGAGCAAAGTCGCCGACTACATCGAGTCCTTCGGAGACCTCCGAGAGGTTTGTGGCCCAATTAGAGCTATCTCTTACCACGATGGTGATGGCGCACTAAGGTTCCTGGCTTGAACATGCTCATGTAATGGTTGAACCTTTTTTGCTCCTGTGGCCTTGGATGAAAATGCTAATTAATCGCTTGTCTATCGTGCTTTGTCTGCTATTCCCTTGTCGATGAAATAGAGCGGCTCGAGTAGATGCAAATCGATCTAACACTCATAGACCCTTAATAAGTAGTTTCGTAGCCACGCACATCCTTGAAGGTATCTGCACACATGGCTAGAAAAACTTTTATTAAACGACTTAGCCCCGAGTGTATACTCGGAGAGGCCGATATAACATATACGCTATATAAGTTAAAGTGAAACTACATTATTTTTGCAAGTCTTCATCGACCACACGGTTTAGACTTTGTAGTGAACATGAACTTACTGAGTAGCGCATGTAGAATCGATTAGAGGCCTCGTCTCCTGCCGTCTGCTGAGCTTTAGCTGTCTGACAATCTGGTGATCGTATGCGTGCAGGATAGAATTGCTCATCATCGGGTTCAGGCATGGCCACCCTTTGGTTTTGCTCGCTGACATGCTAAGTATGCGATCGAATAAATGCGTGCAAAAAATCATATGTAAAAGAAATAAAGAGAAATAAAGAGATTGTGCCTACAGCGCTGCACTCGATAGCAGTATCAACCAGAAAATAGAGCAAGGTACAGAGTTACCTCTAGCCCCCGACTCCTTACTCGATGATATCATCGGTAGGGACTAAAGTGATGCAAACAAAAGCGTGATGTAGCCCCAACTCTACTTTAATATTGGATTGAGCAAAAGTGAAGCATCGGCATCAAAGATATATGCGGCTCCCAACCCTTTATTCGATAGCCGTATTGACTCGAGAATAGAGCCAAGTAAAAAAATCGGCGATGTAGCTCCCAGCCTCCTACTCGATGAGTGCATCGAGTAGAGGGAAGCATATCTGCGTAAAAATGTGTGTGTAGCCTCCAAATCACGACTTGATGATTGTGTCGAAAGGAATAGGCGTGCATCGACAATAGTAGCCTGACTATGCGCTTGGGGCGATCGAGGCATACTCGCCGCTAATCCTCGGCCAGAGGTGAGTATCGCGTCGTGGTTCGTAATGCATCGCTCGCGGCATTTGCCTCTTACTTAACCCAAAGATTTTCGTAGCCAAGTTCGACGAAGAATGTGGGCCGATCACGGAGCCATCGACACGGAGGACGAGCCGAACCAAGATGATCCGACATCGAGCTCTGCTCCCCATCGACGTTGTTCCTCCCTTGAACGATCCGATGCTCCGCCATTGTCCCCAGATGATGGTGAGGCGGCTTTAGAGCAGAGGTGACCGAGTCCTCAAGCAAGGAGGTCTGTGTCTCAAAGCCACTGTCGACTAGCTAGCACCTCGCGATTCGTCGCCAAGACCAACCAGCGGAGTGATCTTCAATCGCCGCTTGGATGTTATGAAGTTACTTCGACGTGATCTAATAGATTTTGGACGACCAACGGGCCACTCTGGGGCCGATGTGCAACGCTCTCGAAAGGGTCTCCATCGACTGTGGTGGTCAAGGTAACACAACTATCGGGTAACGCTTGTTGAATTCATTCTTGGCTAACTTTTGTTCATAGTAACCACTTGTTACCGTGTTACATCGTTGATCCCTCGACCGCTAGCACCATCTCCACCGGCTGCACCGATTGAGAGGCGGCTACCAGACTGCACTACCCGACAAAGACAATCGTGATCAAGGAAGAATGTACAAGCAAAGGTTCGCTTTTAAGTAAGTCACCTCTCCTTTCTCCTCATGTTTTTTTTCCTTTCGGAGGTGTCGATAGAGGATTTTTTGCAGAAGGCAAGGCACAACAGGCTGCCGATAACATCGCCATGACGACTTTTGTCGTCCACCATTGTCATAGCTCTCTCCTCGACAACTCTTGGCCGAGCATACTGGCGGTTCTCACAGCAATGATAACTCTAACTCCTCCAAATTCACCAAAGACCTCCGATGTTCTGTTCTATTTCTCCATCTCTGCCCAATACTTAATGTTCTAGTCTATTTTGAAGCCCAAATTCGAGTATGTGACGACGAACAATCATGTCCTATATTTTGCTCGTTTTTTATGCTTCTTGGCTTCTTTTCATAGAATGCATACAAATATCTTACTTGAGGTCAAACCTCTCGCGAGTAAGCTCATCAACAAACTAGAGCGCTCTTGGCTGCCAACCAAGAATGCTCAAGATGAAAGACGCCGAGCTTAAGGCACTCAACGCCAATTTAAAGGCCGCATGTCGAGGCTGAGAAGCGGAAGGAGGCGAAAAAGCTGAGGACTCGAGGCAGAGAAGCTGAAGACAGAGAAAGTTGTTGGCAATGCTACACTGCTCAAGGTCAAGGTCTGACGAGACAAGGCGGCGGCTAGCAAGAAGGTGGTCGAGGTCGACAAGGCTACAAGAGATGCGATGCTTGCCACTGCCAATCGTGAGATACTCGAGCACATGACCTTCCTCATCGACTTGCCTTGCAACTTCCTACACTCTCTAAGATGGTGAAAAGCGACCATCCGCACCTAGACTTTCGATTCTCGACAAAGGATTCGCGTGTGAAATGAGCAAAGTCAGCCGACTACATCGAGTCCTTCGGAGACCTCGCCGAGAGGTTTGTGGCCCAATTAGAGCTATCTCTTACCACGATGGTGATGACGCCAGCTAAGGTTCCCTCGCTTGAACATGCTCATGTAATGGTTGAACCTTTTTTTGCTCCTGTGGCCTTGGATGAAAATGCTAATTAATCTGCTTGTCTATCGTGCTTTGTCCGCTATTCCTTGTCGATGAAATAGAGCAACTCGAGTAGATGCAAATCTGATCTAACACTCATAGACCCTTAATAAGTAGTTTTAGCCACGCACATCCTTGAAGGTATCTGCACACATGGCTAGAAAAACTTTTATTAAACGATTTAGCCCCGAGTGTATACTCTGAGAGGCAAGATATAACATATACGCTATATAAGTTAAAGTGAAACTACATTATTTTTGCAAGTCTTCATCGACCACACGGTTTAGACTTTGTAGTGAACATGAACTTACCGAGTAGCGATGTAGAATCGATTAGAGGCCTCGCTCTCCGCCGCCTCACGAGCTTTAGTCCGTCGACAACTGTGATCGTATCGCGCAGGATAGAATTGCTCATCATCGGGTTCGAGCATGGCCACCCTTTGGTTTTGCTCACGACATGCTAAGTATGCGATCGAATAAATGCGGCAAAAATCATATGTAAAAGAAATAAAGAGAAATAAAGAGATTGTGCCTCAGCCACAAGACTCGATAGCAAGATCAACCGTAAAATAGAGCAAGGTACGTGAGTTACCTCTAGCCCCCGACTTCTTACTCGATGATATCATCGAGTAGGGACTAAAGTGATGCAAGCACAAAGCCGTGATGTAGCCCCAACTCTCTCGCCCAATATTTGGATTGAGCAAAAGTGAAGCATCGAGATCAAAGATATCCGCTAAGGCTCCCAACCCTTTATTCGATAGCAGATTGACTCGAGAATAGAGCCAAGTAAAAAAATCGAGCGATGTAGCTCCCAACCTCCTACTCGATGAGTGCATCGAGTAGAGGGTAGAGCATATGCGTAAAAAATGTGTGATGTAGCCTCCAAATCACAGCTTGATGATTGTATCGAGAAAGGAATAGAGCGTAAGCATCGACAATAGTAGCCCCCGACTGTACGCTTAGGACGATTGGAGTAAAAACCCATTCCAACAGTTGGGTACTGTTGCAACCTTCGTGCCCCTTCGGCTTCCACACAGTGCGTCATCTAGTAAATGTCATAACTTGGTGTCTCTTTGGTTTCCACACTTATGTGGAAGTGCAACGGACGTCTCGTGGATTGAGTCAAAGTAATGGCTAAACTATGGCTGGAGGTTGATGAAGCGTGGTCCGTCGGCTCCTGGTTGCTCTGTGTCTTCCTCGTTCTCTCCCTTTGTCAGTGTCTCTCCCCTCTGAGGATACCCACCCCCTGCCTTATATAGTCGGAATAGCCCTATCTCAATTTGAGTTGTAGTCTGCTTGGGATACCAGATCGTAGCTGATAAGGAGTCCATCGTTGTGTCGATCTTCGCAGCATATCCAAACTTCCCTGGATATCAGGTGTACTCAAGTTGGTTTCCTCGTAACGGAAAAACGATCGAGTCCTTCCTAGTGTGGAAATATCCCCCTTCGCGTATACCTTATCCCATAGAATTGGGTCCGTGATATCCAGAGTTTCTAAATGCTTGCTTGAGCATATATGGCATATTCTTCGTGTTTCTGGTACGTGCCCATGCCCCATATTTAGATATTCGATAGTGGCCACTCTCACAACAACCATAAACACCAGTATATGAGATGCCAAATAAATCCTGGTGATTCAAATTCTAATTGTCCTGACTAAAGTAGGTAGGATGCTGCGTCTGATTATTTCCAATTGTCAACAAGTGATAATTACTACTGACTAGAAAAACATGAATCATAAATACTCTATTCAAGAATTAGCAAATGTTTTAATTATTTATATAAAGTTCAAACAGTACGATTATGAAGAAGGGAATGCACAAGAGTTCAATCAATTGAGGAAATAACCATCACAAAGAAAATTAAATAAAAAAACAAAGTACAGTAGTACAGGAAGTTGTCAATTCAGCTAATGGAAAAAGAATATCAAGCAAGAAAAGACATGCATTCTAAGATTTCATATGCACCGAAACCACTATGCCCTCCAAAAAGAAATTAGAAATTTAAGCACTGGAGAAAGATGAAAATAACAGAAGAAAGGATTAGTGAATGCATGTACACGATAAGATTCTGATTTCTCACACCAAATAAGCTCGGAAGATCAAAAACTATGAACTGTGTTCTTGAGATCAATTGTCTCTTGGACAATTATCCTAGTATCAAGAGACTAGCACTATGCAGATACAAAAAAAAGTAATTTATATTGACATTACAAAAGACAGATCTAACTATCTAAGTGCGGCACTGGTTGAAACAGCATTACAGCAATTGCTTAGAAGTTACAACATTAGCATGCTACACATGTTACAATTTAGTTCTAAAAATTGAGATATTACCGAAAGTTCCTCGATTAACAGATTATCGAAAGGTCATAGGGCACATATAATGGTATTGCAACAGTATTAGCTTATTAGATCATCATTCAATAGAAGTTCGTTTAGAAATATTCCACCTTAATGCATCTCTCCTTGACTGGCTTTCTACACTGCAGTAACATAACATAATTTGCATTTGTTTGCGTATATTTATTTATGAACTTCTTTAAGATGGAATGAATCTCTTTGTAGATAGTTTTTGTAGCCGAGGAAGTTAATTCCATGCAATCATGTGTCAACCAGAACTAGTCTCTTAATATGAGCAAAATTAAGCTACAACTTACCAATTTTGGAATGACACCTCCTTCAACCAGAGCTCCATGATTAGAACGACTTAAAAGCTAAATTTGATATGATACCAGAAGCAGCCTCTGACTTTTATATCCTCATCATCTAGGAACCTAACAATATGTATTAGGATATCACTCCTCAAAATCTTGTGTCCAAAATTTTTATCACTAGATAAATTCCAAATGGTACACAAACCCTGCTCCTTCATCTGCAAGAGAACCGTAAGTTTGGATAAGTCATCAGGTAATTCAAGATTCTTCCTACATACTAGAAATTCTCACCTGGCTATCCATTGTTACAAAGCAAGGTAACAGTTGTATCCTTTGCAGCCAACATGGTAGAGAGGAGAAAACCTTGCATTTCTATTGGTTATGTTTGCAGTTGCCTCTGGGGTTATTGTAGATTTACAGAGAAGTCTAAAGATTTCTTCCATTGCTCTGCTCTTGATAGCCACATCCCTGTATAACTGCACTGAAGTTGTATTACGCAAAATTGCCAAGCATTCAGATAAAGAGGCCAATATATGCAGATCCTGAAATTGTTGTGCTCTCAAAACTATCAACATCCTCACAAAACAAAGCAGTGTATTCAGACCACAGCAACACTAAAAGAAAGTGCATGCAAAGAAAGTTTATGCTAAAAGTATAACATTGAGATCAATTTAAGTAACTACTTAGGAAGTACAGGAACATACATTATTTGCCAAAATGATAGACTCCACAAGGGTCTAATTTCCTAGATAGTTGCATTTCAACCAACACATTTTGGACATTGCTCAAAGACCGCCATTTCTAGCTCAATCAAGCTGCAACTCATCTCACTTATATGAGTACCAGGATGATTGACACTGGGCCGAGTATTGCCATCCGAATTTACCAACTAACAAGTGTGCAGATATTAAACAAATGGATACCAAGCAACCTTCAGAGTTCAGAACACGCAAACAGCCAGTCACATAGACATAGTACTAACATAAGAACAGCTATGTCCCATGTGACTACTGGCTACACTACATCTCACTATTTGACCCACGCACATGTGAACGAAGAACAGAAGATGAGTCAAGTTCGTGGTCCAGCATGAGACAGTCACTTTAGAACACTTGCAAGAAGCAACTCAAGCGACGAACCCAACCCCAGCTTCTTAAGGCCAGAATGGGGAACTCTGAGGGGGTCATATGAGCATACACCTTGAGGGAACGAGGGGGTAGGGGAGGAGGGAGCTTACCTGTCCCGCGCCACCATCACCGGAGGCGAACGCGTCGGCGAGAAGGCGGTAGCCGCGGCCGGTGACGGCGGGGGCCGCGGTGGAGGCAGCGAGGAGGTGGTGGCGGCGGAGTAAGAGGTGGAGGCCGAGGTGGCGGCGAGAGCCGGTAGCATGGCGAGAGAGTTCGGGAAACCGGAGCAGCTGACCGAACGTCGGGCCAGTGAGTGACGACAGGATTGGGAGAGCTTTCTGGAAGTAACTATTCTCTTGGAAGGACGCGTCGAAGTAACATTCTTTAACAATATATGTAACCATTATAATTTCCACTTGCAACAAAAAATATATAATAACTTGGAGGAAACGCATAGCCTACGTTAGTCAAAAATAAAAAATTCTACACATTCACACTACTAGGAAATGGCCTTTAGTCCTGTTATAACGGTTTTAGTCCGGCTGCTCAAATCGGACAATTTATCCGGGACTAAAGGTCAGGACCTTTAGTCCTTTCGCTCAACCGGACTAAAGCCCTCCCACGTGTCTAAAAAATATGGCGAACCCAAGACTCGAACTCGAACCTCGTGACTACAGCCTCACCCTTCTAACCAACCCACCCACCATCGCAGCATCGATATACATAGGATATGCATTCCTTTTGAACTTTCCTCAGACGAAGGTCAAGACCGCTCAGAATAACTAACCGGATGCGATGTGATTTTAGACGATTCTGCCGGTTATTTAACTGCATCTTTGAAAAGCCCACGATAGCCCTCAGAGCTAATGAACCTGCATCAAGCCCTCATCAAGACGGGTTCAAATTCAACCGGACCGATGAGCCAGATGGAAGGTCCGATTCAGAGTAGTGTCAACTAGGATACATGCAGTAGGAGATCATGTATCATTACCCTTGGAGCACGCGTTAGCAGAGAAGCAGAGTGGGTGAAGCGCCCCCGCAGACTCTAAAGCATACAGTGAGTAGATGCCTGAGTTGATCGTCTCCTCCTTGTGATCGCAAGACGCAACGCTAGGAGAAAGTAGACGTTCTTGCCGACCAGCGCCAAGACAGATACAACGACGTCTTTACGGTATCCACAAGTCCAAGGGTGGAAAGCCGTGTGCCGATGTGCTAGCACCACGCGCGCGACGGCTATGGTTTGGGCATGGAGAAGGGAGTTGGCTGCTAGGGTTTCGTGGTGGAAAAACACGCTCATATGCAGCGTCACCCCACGCCCCCTATATATAGAGCGCACACTAATGGGCCTCCTATGATAGAAACCTATTAGGAATCTCATCCCCGTAGATCCATATCTGCGAAACCCACTAATGGATCCTAATCCATTTCGGCATATTCTAACCCGTTAAGTGTGCGATCCATTAGGTTCATGCGCAAACGGCCATGGCCTTAGAAACCTCTTTTCCAAACTACTAGACAACAGTGGTTCCTAGTAGGACATGTTGTCCCCCGAATGCACAGAGTGATCGTATCGGCTGAACCTTGATATACTCATATATCGATCCTTTTGCCACGCGATACCAGTCAAGCTCAAGGCAAGATGCATGCCATCCTGATGATAGCTCGACCCATTCACTCGTCAATGTAATGGATATGAAAATGTGATTAACTCTTTAATCACATTGGCATGGCCATGCACTTTCCCAATCCATCCACACCGAGGGGTCCAGAGATATCTCTCCCGTTATCTAGGAGGGGCAAATCCCATCTTGTTCTCTTACATCCCATGTCGTGTTTCATGGCATACCCATAAACTACCTTTATAGCAACCTCCTTATTTAAGTAGCGCTTGATAGCTCCAAAGTATACAACTACACACGCGGGAATCAATAAGGATCTTAGGTCAAAGGATCATATAGGTATATCACCGAGACTACTGATCGATGGCATATTAAGGATAACAATCTAGTAGTGTCTCGGAGTAGGTCTATCCAACCTCATGGTCTCTAACATGTACCCACATAATTGATTTGATATCTCCATATCTATGGTATGTGATACTTTACCATCAATCAATACATGTCTTTGGTCAAAACATTATTATTCCATATAATGATACGAGACCAGGAACATTTAGAATAATATCAAATGTACATTGTGTATCACAATCAAGTCGATTTTGATGAACAAAGTAATGACATTTATTCATGGAACTAATGACTACATGAACATAGACATGTGATACAATCATCTCTCATGATCGCCTCTAGGGCATATCACTAACAATCTCCCACTTGCACTAAAGTGCATCATGCAGGTATCGAATACCCATGGACCTTGTGTGCGCCTCATGTTTCAAATCACGGAAGAGGTTTCACCAATCGGCGGATCGGCAACATTCGAGATCCGTGCACTTTGTAAATCTTCACTTCTCCTCTATCGATGATCTCTGGATGAGGTGATAACGCTTGAGTATGTGTTTGGATTTTTGGTGAGACCTAGACTCCTTCGCTTGTGCAATGGCACTACTATTATCACTAGGACTGTTCATTCGGTTTTATCGGTTTATTCGGTTCGGTTTGTATGGTATATTCGGTTATACGGTATTGCTAATTCGTAAATACGGTATTTGTTGTAAATACGGTTCGATATCAGTAAATCCTAATGTATATCAGATTGCAGTGTCGGTAAATACCATATTTACCAAACTTGACATAAATTATAACCGTGACAAGAGGTTATCCAACAGAACATGTTCATAGCCCAGCTATCGACTTTTGTGTTCTCATACATGACATAGGATAGGTATCGACTAGACTACCCACGCTTTTAAAACTCAAATTCTAAGTACTTACGTTAGGGACATACATTCAAAACAAGACTAATTCTCGATTTCACTCGGCTTGCTCGCTCGCTTGTATTCATACCGATTCTCGAATGACGACGTATTCAAACGCATCGTCGACAACCGCTATTTATCAAAGATACGAGAGAGGAATTCTCAGGAAGCAAACGAGCCCACGGAGAATCGCGGTCGCTGGGCCTAGGGTCAGCGCGCGTAGCACGCCCCGTGGCTTACGCTGGAGATGGTGACCGGCTTGAAGACTTCGAACGGCGTAGCGGTGGGATGACCGGCGGTTCGGTACTATCGAATTTCATCGGTTTTTACCGATCAAACCAAATCCTAAACGCTACCATTTTTCCAAACCGCATCGAGAACCGAAAACCGGTCAAACCGATTTAACTGGTTCGGTTCGGTTTTTTCATTAGGTTTGTTCGGTTCGTGCTATTATGCACAGTCCTAATTATCACAATAGAAGTCTATTGGACGATTGCACTAGCGACCACTCCCAACTCGTAAACAAACTTTTCGATCCAAAACGCCTCCTGCGCGCTTTAGAAGTCGCAATATACTCGAATTCCGTCGTTGAATCGCCATCGCTTGCTTGTAACTTTTCCAACTCACCGCCCCACCATTAAGGCGTAATACAAAACCAGATCAGGATCGAGAATCATCTTTATCGGTTTGGAAGCTAGCGCTTGGTGTAACCCTTTACAACCATTTCTTCCTCTTCTCCAAAGACCAAGAACATATCCTTAGTCCTTTGTAAGTATTTGAGGATGTTCTTCACGGTTGCTTGATGACTTTCACTTGGGTTTGATTGATACCGCTCTAACACTTAGAGCATATGATACATCCGGGCGTGTACATAACATGGCATACATGATGGATCCAATAGCGGAGGTATATGGAATCGTACTCATTTTCTTTTGCTCATCGTGTCAAGCTAATAACCGAGTCTTGCTTAGATGAATACAATGCAACATTGGCAAGAAATCCTTCTTGGATCTCGCATATTGAACCGTTTCAATATTTTATCAATGTATGTACTTTGGCTTAATCCAATTAGCCTTCTCGATCTATCTCTATAGATCTTTATGCCCAGTATGTAGGTCATTTCTCCCAAATCCTTCATTGAGAAACATTTTCTCAAATAAGATTGAATGTTTCAAGCATTGGAATATCATTTCCGGTCAACAATATGTCATCTACATATAAAATCAGAAACACAAGTGCGCTCCCACTAGCCTTCTTGTAAATACAAGGTTCTTCTTCATTCTTGATGAAGGCAAACTCTTTGACTGCTTCATCAAAACGAAGATTCCAACTCTGAGATGCTTGCTTCAGTCCATAAATAGACTTCTGAAGCTTCCATATCTTGCCAGCATCGTTTGGATCGACAAAACCTTTAGGCTGTGTCATGTACAAATCCTTACTTATGTTTCCATTTAGGAAAACTGTTTTGATATCCATTTGCCATAATTCCCAATCATAGAACGCGGCAATTGCTAGCATGATCCGAATAGATTTAAGCATAGCGACGGGTGAAAAAGTTTCATCATAATCAACACCTTGAATTTGTCTGAAACCTTTAGCCACTAATCGTGCCTTATAGATGTGAACATTTCCATCCATATCTACCTTTTTCTTAAAGACCTATTTGCACTCGATAGGTTTTACCCCATCAGGCAGATCAACCAAGTTCCAAACCTAATTATCATACATGGACTTTATTTCAGATCTCATGGCTTCCAGCCATTTCCTAGAGTTTGGTCCCACCATTGCTTCCACATAGTTTTTGGGCTTATCGTTGTCCAACAACAACACATCACACTGTCGTCGCCGGAGGAAGATGTACCTCTCGGTGCACGGCTAGTCCTTGTAGACCCACGTAATGGGTGCCTCTACCACCTGCCCGCAACATTTTGCATTTCTCGCTTAGGGTCAATAGGAGCTAAAACATTTTCAGATGTTTCCCGAATTTCTTCAAGTTGCACCTTACTCCCATTAGCTCTTTTGAAAAACTCCTTTTCCAAAAAGACACCATGTCGAGCGACAAGCACTTTGCCCTCTTCTCGGTTATAAAAATAATACCCTTTAGTTTCCCTAGGTACCCCACAAAGAAGCACTTATCACGACTTGGCGTGAAGCTTATTCGACGTGATACGCTTTTACATAGGTTTCACAACCCCAAATCTTTAGAAAAGACAATGAGGGACGCTTCTGGTCCATGTCTCATATGGCGTCTTCTCACCGATTTTGATGGAACCCTATTTAGTGTGAACGCATTGCTTTAGAGCAAATCCCCAAAATGACAATGGAAGATCAGTTTGACTTATCATAGACCGAACCATATCCAATAAAGTTCAATTCCTCTGTTCGGATACTCCATTCCATTGAGGCATTCCAGGCGGAGTCAATTGAGGAACTATTCCATAATTCTTAAGATGATCATTAAACTCATGGCTCAAATACTCACCTCCACGATCGATCGTGAGAAATTTAATTATTTTGCGCAAATGATTTTGCACTTCATTCTAAAACTCTTTGAACTTTTCAAAAGATTCAGGACTTATGCCTCATTAGATAGATATAGCCATACCTACTAAAGTCATCGGTAAAGGTAATGAAGTATCGACATTCACTGGGCCACAAATACCATCGGTCCACATACATCAAGATAACTAGGGCCAACAAGCCACTCGCCCTCTCGCTTGAACCAGTGAAAGGCGTCTTAGTCATTTTGCCAAGTAAACAAGGCTCACACGTGTCAAATGATTTGAAATCAAATGAATCAAGAAGACCATCTTTATGGAGCTTCTCCACGCGCTTCTTATTTATATGGCCTAAACGACAATGCCACAGATAAGCGGAATTCAAATCATTTGTTTTGAGTCTTTTCGCATTAACATTATAGATAGAATTATCTTCAAGATTTAGGACATACAATATATCCATTCACTAATGAACAATGTCCATAGAGCAAACCATTCGAATAAATAGAACAACGTTTGTCCTTTATTACAAATTCAAAACCATCTTCTTGCAAACATGAAGAAGAGATAATGTTTTTGCTCAATCCTGGAATGTAATAACAATTATTCAACTCTAGAACTAATCCTGATGGTAACGACAAGGGATAAACGTCGATGGCCATCGCGACAACTTTTGCACCATTGCCGACGCGGATATCCACCTCATCTCTTGCACAACTTCTAGTCCTTGTTAACCCCTGCAACGATTTGCAAGTATGAATCATTGAACCGGTATCAAATACCCATGACTCATTAGGACAAGTAGCAAGATTAATTTCTATAACATTAATACACGAAGTGGAGGCTAGAGTTCCATTCTTCTTATCCTCCACGATTTCTTGCGCTCCTACACCAATGACCTTTCTTATGGCAAGAGTGACATGCATCGAAGCGATGGGACCACTTTTGGTCTTACCATCGACTTAGGTTTAGGGTTGGGGATCGATCCACACACTTTGCCTTTTGCTCCACGCTTCCTTTTCTTACCACCATCCTTGTGAATCATCATCACATGATTGTTGCTTTTCTTAATACTCTCCTCTGCTGTCCTAAGCATGCCATGTAGTTCGGTCATGTTCTTCTCCATGCCATGCATATGAAAATTCATAATAAATGGCTCAAAGCTTGCAAGAAGCTTAATTAGAGAATCACATCTCAGAGCCAACTCTTGGCTCCAAGGAAAACCAAGTTTTTCAAGTTCTCAATGTAACCCATCATCTTGATTACATGAGGACTCATCGGACTACCTTCAACAATTTTGCACTAAAATGTGGCTTTTGAGATCGAGTATCTCTTGGCCCTAGCTTGGTTCTCAAACATGCCACTAAGGCCTGTAATCATAGTATATGCATCTACATGCTCATATTGCTTCTAAAGCTCAGAGTTCATAGTAGCAAGCATGAGACAGCTAACATCAAGTGCATCATTGGTGTGCTTCTCATAAGCACAACGTTCAGCAGCGGTAGCAGTATCAAGCAATTCAACAGGATATGGCTGCTCAAGAACATATTCTTTTTTCTCTTGCTTGAGAACAATTCTCAAGTTTTGGTACCAATCAATAAAGTTTGTTCCAGAGAGTTTCTCTTTCTCCAAAATTGATCGCAAATTAAAACCAGTGTTTTGAGTGACAGTACTAGGTGCCATCTACAACAGAAATAAATAAACAAAGTCTTAGCAAAATGTTCATGTAAATCTTCTATTAAACATTTTAATAAAAGATACTCCCACTAAAGTCACTTTCCCTCTGGCGACTTTCAGTAGGACAAGATCCATATTCACTAAAGCACTAGTGAGCTTTGGCATCACCGCAAAAACCTAGTAACATAGGTAGGCATAACATTGCCAATCACATCATATGTCCGAACTCATAAAAAGGATACGGGCCCTAGTCAGGTTTACTCAGATTAGTCCTCGGATCAATAGCTACACACGAGATCATAACAAGATGGACCATAACCATGCGATAAATAAAAATCTAATTTAGAGTACTGCCGACATGGCCCATTATTACAAGAGTTGGACCAGAGATCATACAATGAAATGAAACATTAAACCGACAAATAAACTTGACGGCTAAGTCCAAAACACCACAGAGCAAAGATTGGAGAAAACGCGATCCTAGACGTCCGGATGATCCTCCTCTTGAAAGCCTTCATCGCAGATGTCGAATGCTGGGATGCGTGCTCTTGGATAACTATCTCGATCTCCGACCGCTTTATGGAATAAGCAAACTCGCAATGAAAAGCGAGGTTAGTATGCAACATACTCAACAAGTCCGGGAAAAAATGCAGTATGTAGTTTAATTCAAGGGAAGGAATTGGTTAATTTGACAAAAAGCCAATTTTTAAGATTTTATCCTAGAATTTTGAAGAGTAGTTTTCAAAGGTATTTTCTTTTAAGAAATGAGAGTTTCAAACTTTTTAGACACGGCCCAACCATGGAAAAACAAAACATAAACCAACTCAATTTGATCGGCCATGGTTTTATTTCAAGAATACTTTTTCACAAAGACCAACCGTGGTTTTTTTTGAAATCTTTTTCTCGTGGCTCCAACCACGGACTTTTATCAAACTAAAACATTCACGGCTCCAACTGCGTGCTTCATTTTATAAAATATGATTTTGAAACCAAATAGGGAAAATCTACCATGTGACAACGCCTTTGTCCACCCTTGACCGTGGGTACGCTATTCAATAGTTTGTTTACTCGTGCATAGTTTACGCTTTACCCAAGAAGAGATATTTTACTTTTTTAGTCATACACTTCCTTTGGCATATAACCCCAAGTGAAAATCACAAGGCCATTTCTCTAGCTACATCTTCACTAAGTCACGCCCGCTGAGGTTTCACCGCCAAATGGATACAACCATAATGGAAGCCCCCTCTTGTGCCTGTAGGACTCCTGTGGCAGATAGAGGATGAATTTAGAACTTTGAATCACTTGATTCGGGGTTACGACTTTAGTGAACGAGCCTTTTGAACCTCCCATTGGACTTGGCGAAAGAAACGATTGCCAAGCAGAGTTCCGCTGATCAAATTAAAAATCTGATTTTACTAGATGTAAGGGACACTTAGAGGAAGCTCCAGTAAAAATTTGAGGCCGAGCGGAGGTCGGGAGTGGCCGGGAGAGCTCGCCGAAAGTTCGCCGGATTTCGGAAAGAACGGCTTCGATAACGAGATTCGTATGTTTTATTGGAGAAATTCCAATTGGGTTGTGTGGGTAATGATGAGAGGATTTTGGGGTTCAATTTATAAGATGATCGGACCAGCGGATCACCGGAAAACGCTCACCGGAGTTATGGTTGTAAATGAGACGCGCACGGTGGCCAAACAAACAAAAAAAATTTTGGAGCATGCAATAGCAAAGCGGAAGGGAGCATCATGTAGAACGCAACAACACGAACCTAACGGTGATGCCAAATTTCAGAGGGGATCACCGGAGTGAGAGAAATCATCGACGAACGAAGCTCCAATCGGAAATTTTGATCGCGAATTCGCCGCCGGCCCCAAACTAAATGTGAATTTGGTTGAGGGCTTTTGATCGTATGGCATTTATGCGCACACCATGACACGAATAGAATTGCAATTGCCTCACTGGATCAAAAGTTGCCGTGGCAATGTCGACAAAGGACGACCGACATCGGTTTCTTCGAGCTCCCGAAAGATTGAAGTGGAGATACTCGAGAGATGTGGGCACTGCAGAGGATGCCAGGACGCTCTTATAGGAGGTTGTGGCACTTGAAAAGACGGAGAAACGACCGCTGAATCAAAGAAACAATAATCTTGATTTGAATGCTTATTGCGGCGGTTTTGAGATGTTTCGGGGAAGGAGAAGGCCGGAAATGAATTCTTTGCGATCACACCTTCGACGGTAAACTGGTTTCATTCAATTCGTGCAGGACTCGTAGAGTTATGGTGATTTGAAGAGAAGGTGTCCATGGAGGGAGAGAGATCGTTTTCTGGACTTTGGCTGGAGGTTGAAGACAGGTGAACAGTGCATAACAGGTGGCAATACCCCATTGGCCAATGAATAGTATTTTGACAAAAGCACATAGGATAAAATAGTAATAATGGTCTAAAAATCCTAAAAAAATTTCTAAAAATACTAGAGAATAAATGGAACCCAATAAATATAGTTTCATAAATTTTGGATGAATTTTGGAATTTAGAAAATTCTGAGACGTATAAAATGAATTTGATGAAATAGCGCGAGAGATAAAATAGCAAAGAGATTCTATAAATCTTGGAAAAATTCCCAAAATTATTTTGGAATTTTTGGAACCTAATGCAATAGGTTTTGGAATTTTTGGAGGATTTTGGAATGTAGGTGGAATTTCGATAAGGACCAAGAATTTTGAATTTTGATTTTGCGAACGATAAAGGATTGAGCTCCAATTTCGAAGGATAATGATGCCAGGTTAATTAGAACATCAAAGAAAATCCAAATTTTAAATTAATTAATTTAAATTAGTTTTTGCATCGAAGACCAAAATGGGATGTTACAAACCTACACTCTTAGAGAGAATCTCGACTTTAGATTCGGACGGAGAAGGAAAAATATCGAAACTCTGCTCGAGATCCTCTTCGCCCCAAAGTTGCTTCCTTCTCGATATGGTTTCTCCGTTGCACCTTGCAAAACTTGATTACTCGCTGGCCGTTCGACGCTCCGCTTCATCCAAGATTTTGATCGGATATTACGGATATGATGTGTCTTCTTTTAAATCCAATTTCTCAAAAGACATCCGTTCTTCCGAATTTCGAGACATTTCTTCAATCGAGACACGTGAAATACGCCATGCACGCTTTGCTAGTTGTGGTGGTAATTCCAATTGATACGCCACCGCTCTCTCGCCAAAACTTTGAACGGTCCAATATATCTAGGTGCAAGCTTTTCGCTAACCCAAATCGCTTTGATTCCTTTCATTGGTGAAACTTTCAGATACACAAAGTCGCTCGACAAATTTCTGTGTCCCGACATCGGTTATCGGTAGAGCTTTTCCGCCGCTTTGAGCAGCCTTTTAATTTTTGGTCGATCCACCTCACTTGTTCTTCTCGCCTCCTTGAGTACATCTCGTCCAAACACTTTCCCTTCTCCGCTTTCTTCCAATAAAGTGGTGTTCGACACTTCGCGTCCCATATAATGCCTCAAAGGTGACATCCGAATACTTGATTTATATCCATTGTTGTATGAAAACTCCGCATAAGGCAAACTCCTATCCCAACTTGTCTTGTTTGTCAAGCGAAGGATCTAAGCATATCTTCTAAAACCTCGATTTACCCTTTCGATCCGGGCCGTCTGCTTGTAGATGATATGTCGTGTCTTGAAATTAAGGTTTGTGCCCAATAAACTATGCAACTTTTGCCAAAACTTTGAGGTGAACTCGAGTACTCTATTCGACACAATTTTCTTGGGTACTCCATGCAAACACACTACCTTTGTCATGTACAACTCATCAATTTGTCTCCGTGTAGGTGGTTTTAACAGAATGAAATGAGCAGATTTAGTCGACGATCAACTATAACCAGATTGAATCATATCCAGATTGAGTCCTTGGTAATCCAAGAATGAAATCCATTCGACCCTCTTCCCATTTCCATTCGGGAATTTTTAATCAGTTGTAGCAATCCGTGCGGTCTCTAATGCTCAATTTTCACCATAAGGAGATATCGCACATAGCAACAAACTCGCAATTTTCTCTTCATACTCGGTCCACCAAGATCTGATACTTTCAAATCCAAATACATTTTGGTACTTCTGGATGTATGGAATAGGCGGTCTCATGAGCTTTTAAGATCATTTCCTTGATTTCTTTCTTATTGGGTACAAAAATTCTTTTCCCAAACCATAGGGTACCTTTTTCATGTATTGAAAATCCCGGAGCTTTTCCTTTCTTCATCCTCTCAATAATTTCCAAAACCTCTGATCTTCCTTCCGAGCTTCTCGAATTTGGTCCTCCAAGGTAGGTTGCGCTCCATCATATTAATGTATCCTTGCTCCACTATCTCCAAATTCATTCTCTTGAATTCTTCATGCAAAGTCAGTGGCTTTTCTTAACTAATATACTATTACAATAATTCTTCCTACTCCGAGCATCGCCACTACATTAGCTTTTCTAGGGTGATAATGGATTCCAACATCATAATCCTTTATTAGCTCCAACCATCTTCTTTGCCTCATATTTAAATCTGGTTGAGTGAATATATACTTCAAGCTCTTATGATCTGTGTATATCTCAGTTCGATTCTCGATGAGGTAATGCCTCCAAATTTTGAGGGCATGTACCACGGCTGCTAACTCCAAATCATGAGTAGGGTAATTTTCCTCGTGAGGGCGAATCGCTTAGATGCATAGGCCACCACTTTACCTTCTTGCATCAACACACAACCTATACCTTGCTTCAAGCATCACAATAAACCACAAAGTCCTTTTGTATATCACGTAACGTCCAAGATCGAGCAGAGGTTAGTTTCTTCTTGAGCTCTTGGAAACTATCTTCGCATCGACAGGTCCATTCAAACTTCTTTTCTTTCTTTAGTAGTTGTGTAAGTGGTTTCATGATTTTGGAGAAATCTTCACTTAATCTTCTATAATATCCAAACCAAACCAAGAAAAGTTCTAATTTGAGTTATCGATTTGGGTTGCTTCCAATCAAGTACATCCTTTACTTTACTTGGGTCAACAGCAACTCCTCCAACTGAAATAACATGGCCCAAGAAAGAGACTTCTTTTATCCAAAACTCGTGATTTGGTTTAACTTGGCATAAAGCTTATGTTCCCGAGTTTTTCCAAAACTAGACGCAAATGCTTCTCATGTTCTCCTTCATCTTTGGAGTATATCGGAATATCATCGATGAAAATAACTACGAATTTGTTCAAAAATTCCATGAACACCTTGTTCATCAAATGCATAAAATAGGCTGGTGCATTGGTCAATCCGAAGGACATCACGGTGAACTCGTAAAGTCCATACCGAGTGGTGAAGGCAGTCTTAGGAATATCTTCCTTCTTAATTTTAATATGATGGTACCCTGATCTTAAATCTATTCTTGAGAAAACACAAGCTCTCTTGAGTTGGTCAAATAGATCATCGATCCTTGGCAATGGGTACTTGTTTTTATTGTCACTTCATTCAAAGATCTATAATCGATACACATTCTCGTGGTATTATCCTTCTTTTCACAAAAATAACCGGAGCTCCCCAAGGTGATGAACTAGGCTTAATGAAGTTTCTTTTGTAATTCTTCAACTTGCTTCTTTAATTCCATTAATAGGTTAGCGCAGACAACCGATAGGGTCTCCGATGGATTGGGGTTGTGCCAGAACTAAGTTAATAACAAACTCTATATCTCGATCCGTGGCATGCTCCGCAAGTCATCAGAAAGACATCACGGTATTCTTTTACTCTACTGTAACGATTCCAATGTCATTTCCTTTAATTGATTCAACAAACCGGTCGGTCTTGATGCAAGGTCGATAAGAAGCATACTCGGGCTCCATCTTTATTGACAAGAGATATGGTATGGTTGGCACAATTAATTTGTCCTTCATATTTGGTTAACCCTACCCATACCAAGTATTACATCTATTCCCTGCGAATCTAATAGGATAAGGTTTGCTAGAAATTTCACCCCATTAATTTCTATTACTAACTTGGGACATACCTTTTTAGTCATCATTTATTTTCCCGGGGATTTTACTATCATAGGGTTCTTTAGGTTCATTGTATCTCAATGGTTCCTTTCCACAAAACCCTTGGATATGAATGAATGAGATGCACCAGAATCAAACAAAATTGTAGCAGTCTGAGTTTACTAGAAACGTACTCCATCAATACATTCTCGAGCTTCTTGTGCTTTAGCAGAGATATGGTTCACATGGCTCCTTCCACTCGATTTGGGGTTCTAGGAGTCCGAGGGTTACCACGACCCCGACTTGGTGTAGGAACCGGTCGATCCTGTGTTGAATGGAACTCGAGCTATGTTTGAGCGCCTTTGAGGACACTTGGTTGCATATCGTCCCATTTGATGGCAATTGAAGCATTGCACATCTGCTGTATTGTTAGTTTTTGTTGCCGAGTAATGTGGTTTTGACCGGTGTCTCAGATCGGACGAGGTATGTACATCATGGTTCTTTGCACTTGCGAACCGACGGGCTTGCTAGCTTGAAATTGTCCAAACCTTGGTCTAGACCCACCGCTACATGTTGACCTTGAATTGCTAGTTTTCTCTTACGATTCTCATTTCACCGACAACAGATGTCCTCTTGAGCGAGCTTTGTTCACTAGTTGTTGGAAAGTAGCATAATCATTTGAAGCCAAGAAAGCCTTGATCTCCCAGTCCATCCTTCCATGAATTTCCAAATCTTGTCGGCCTCATTGGCTACTTCATTGGAGCATATCGAGCTAATTGGTTGAACTTATGCAAATAGTCATCATGGTCATATTACCTGTTGGAGCCTATGGAATTCTCGTCTCTTCATTTCCATAATTTCTTTGGGAATATGAGCATCCCTAAAGCCCTGAACAAATTCTTCCTGTGCAATGGCAGCATTTGGATGGGAAGCATGAATTCTCCCAAAGCGCGCGGCACTACCTCAGCTTGATGTCCAAATGGTTGACGCTTTCATGGTCATCACATTGAGCTAATGTTAGCTTCCGGTCCATTTCTTTGATCCAATCATTTGCGACTAGTGGATCGATGGACCCCACAAAGGTGGAAGGTCTTGTGCGCATAAACTCTCCGAACTTGGATTGCGACTGGTGAGGTTGGGCTTGATTATTGAAGTTATTGGCTTTGCCTTGAAGTACTTGAAGATGCATAGTCGATGAGTCGTTGGATACTCTTTCTTCAACAGGGGAAGGAATTTGTACTGGGTTCCCTTGTCCGAGTGGTGATTGATTGTTGGCAGGGTGTTGAGTTTGCCCACGACCTCTGCCACGCCTAATACGACTGCTACCAGCTCCAACATCACCATGGCCTCTCGCTAGAGTATTCACCATCCGAATTGAGAATGAAAAAAACACAAGGAAAGCGAAAAAAACAAAGTTAAGAAAGTAGGGAAAACTAAGCAATCATCTCACACCGGGACAAGCACAAAACCACGGGAAGAAACACCGATCAAATCTCATATAAAATAAAAGCTTTTTGATAAGATGGTATTATCACAAGCGATAGAGCGACATGACCCATCACACTCTTTATTACACGCTCTAATTGTGAACAAAAGATGGACACTATCGCCAAGACTAACTACTCCCTTCACCTTCCTCGAAAGACGTGAAGGAAGGGTCCTCTTCACTCTGTGCGGGATGCACTAACATCCCGGAAGGTCTTGGCTCTCCGGAGCGAATCAAGAATCCCAAGGAAGTCCCTAAGGGCGGCTTGCGGCCATGACAGACTTACTGCGCGGTCCTTCTTATCATCGGACCACGGCGACGCTTGACTTGTACGGTGCATCTACAATCAAACCTCGGGCGGAGCTCCTCTCCAAGAAGGACCGGAAGCAGGCGGCTTACTGTGTCAGGCCTCCCGACAGTGGGCTGGTGGAAGTGGGCCGCCTACCCCGGTTTCCTTAAGCCGATGGTTTTTCTCCTTGTCTGCCTAACCTCCTCGCGACATCCCGGAGCTCACAAGAGATGTGAACATAGGCGTCATCCTGCACCCGGATGAATGAACCCATGCGCACAATCGTCGGGTCAGACTCCAACTCCAAGCTCTGAAACTGGCTGTGACTCCTCCCAACTTGATGTCGGGGAAAGAGCCGGTACGGGGTGTCGTCCAGCTGAACACGATAGTTCTCACCCAAATGGATGAGAGCCTCTCTAGCAGCATCCTGAAGTGCATCTCCAAGCATCAGTCGTTCCGAGGTGAAGTAGAAGGGACGATCTTCTGCATTTGGACTCCTGGCATAGACCAGCAACCTGACTTTCCACATGTTGTAGCCAATGTTGGGCACTGAGGTGCATCGATATTTTGGACGATGGGGAAATCCCAACTCCTAGAGCATCAAAGACAACTGCTCACAACAACCTCCTTCCTTCTCAGCAAACGAGGTATAGCAAGGCATCTGCGAATTTGAAACAAGGCAAGGTCAAGAAAACATTTTGAATGAAAGATAAGGCAGGAGCAAGATGCTAAGATAGAAAAGATAGAAGCAACGGAACTTAGAAGTTCATAAATATATTTTTATGCAAATAATCATCCTTAAGGCTTGGCCATTCTAACTAGGTCACGTTCTACAATCTTGGCTCTGATACCATTCTGTCGGAACTCGCAAAAAGGATATGATGGCCCAATTTGTGTTTATTGTATTAGTCCTGGATCAATAGCTAGTACACACAGAGATCATATAAAGATGGACCATAACCATGCGATAAATAAAAATCTAATTCAGAGTACCGGGCCGACATGGCCCATTATTACAAGAGTTGGACCCGTGAGGTCATACAAATAGAAATGGAAACATTAAAGCGGCAAATAAACTTGATGACGAAGTCCAAAACACCACGAGCAAAAGATCGAGAAAACACGATCCTAGGCGTCCGGATGATCCTCCTCTTGAAAGCCTTCATCGCAGAGATGTCGAGCAGTGGGATCACGGACTCTTGGATAACTATCTCGATCTCTGATCGCTTTATGGAATAAGACTCCGCATGATAAGCGAGGGTGAGTATGCAACATACTCAACAAGTCGGGGAAAAAAAATGAAGTATGTAGTTTAATTCAAGGAAGGAATTGGTTAATTTGCCAAAAAGCCAATTTTTAAGGTTTTATACTAGAATTTTGAAGAGCAGTTTTCAAAGGTATTTTCTTTTAAGAAATGAGAGTTTCAAACTTTTCAGGACACGGCTCCAACCGTGGAAAAACAAAACATAAACCAACTCACTGCATCGGCCATGGTTTTATTTCAAGAATACTTTTTCACAGCACCAACCGTGGTTTTCTTTTGAAATCTTTTTCTCGTGGCTCCAACCACGGACTTTTATCAAACCAAAACATTCACGGCTCCAACCGTGCTTCATTTTATAAAAATATGATTTTGAAACCAAATAGGGAAAATCTACCATGTGACAACACCCTTTGTCCACCCTTGACCGTGGGTACGGCTATTCGAATAGTTTGTTTACTCTGCATAGTTTGCACGCTTTACCCGCGAGAAATATTTCACTCTTTTTGGTCATACACTTCCTTTGGCATATAACCCCAAGTGAAAATCACAAGGCCATTTCTCTAGCTACATCTTCACTAAGTCACGCCCGGTGAGGTTTCACCGTAAATGGCTACAACCATAATGGAAGCCCCTCTTGCGCTGAGGGACTCCAGTGGCTCCAACCATGCCTACTCCACCGTCCGCATGCCTTAATTAAGTTTTCACTAGCTACTCCCAGGCCCATCCCATATCGGAACCCGCGGTCGCATCTTGTGTACATTATTTGACAATCACAAGGGATCGGTCCTTAGGGTGACTAGGGTGGTACATACTCAAACCGAGTCTCGTGCATTCTGCACCGCCATGCAACCTTCCACCCTATTCAAGTTTTAAATACCAAATCTTTTTCTTTTATTTTACCAAACTGGCAGCACCAAGCTGCCTTTTAAAATAATATTTTAACTCAATCATTGAACTTCAAGTGACAAGCCTTCAATTAAACATACAAATAGTATTTAGCACAACTAAGCACTACTACTATACTAAACAAGGTGTCAAGCCATTTATAACATAATTAATCATTCTAGGGCAGCCAAAAAGACAGATGGATTAATATGTAGCAAGCCTACATATTAACAAGGTATTTAATTACAATCATAATATATATATATATATATATATATATATATATATATATATATATATATATATATATATATATATATATATATATATATATATATATATATATAATCAACATAGCATGCAAGTTTGTAAATCTACAAAGCATTTCAAAACATGGATCAACATGCTTCAAGGAACTTGCAAAATTTGCTAGGAACTTGCCTTTGGTCGTGAGGATATCAAAATCCACGAGGTTCGGCAGGCGTCGATGGCTCGGCGATTTTCTTTGGCTACTGGCACAAAAGCGATTACGAAATGAATAAAATAAAATAAATAGAAAATAAAAATTATAATAAAATATTGGCAGATAGAGGACGAATTTAGAACTTTGAATCACTTGATTCAGGGTTACGACGGAAGAGAATGAGCCTTTTGAACCTCCCGCCGGACTTGGTGAAGAAACGGTTGCCAGCGGAGCTCCACCGATCAAATTAAAAATCTGATTTTACCGGATGTAAGGGACACTTAGAGGAAGCTCCAGTAAAAATTTGAGGCCGAGCGGAGGTCAGGAGTGGCCGGGAGACCTCGCCGAAAGTTCGCCGGATTTCGGAAGGAATAGCTTCTATAACGAGATCTGTATGTTGTATTGGAGAAATTCCAATTGGGTTGTGTGGGTAATGATGAGAGGATTCTGGGGTTCAATTTATATGATGATCGGACCAGCGGATCACCGGAAAACGCTCACCGGAGTTATGGCCGGAAATGAGACGCGCACGGTGGCCAAACGAATAAAAAAATTTGAACAAGCAATAGCAAAGGGAAGTGAGCATCACGTAGAGCATAATAACACGAACCTAACGGTGATGCGGATTTTAGAGGATCACGGAGTGGAGTGAAATCGTCGACTAACGGAGCTCAATCGGAAATTTTAACATGAAATTCGCCGCCCTCACCTGTGAAATGTGAATTTGGTTGAGGGCTTTTGATCGTGACGACGATGCACACACCGTGTGAGCGAATTGCAATCGCCTCACAGATTAAAGGTTGCCATGGCGATGTCGATGGAGGATGACCGACGTCGGTTTCTTGAGCTCGAAAGATTGAAGTGGAATCTTGAGATAGGATGTGGGAACTGGGTAGAGGATGCGGGGCGTTCTTATAGGAGGTGGTGGCACTAGAAAAGATAGAGAAGCGGCGCGCAATCAAAGAAACAATAATCTTGATTTGAATACTATTGCGGCGGTTTTGAGATGTTTCGGGGAGGAGAAGGCGGGAATGAATTCCTTGCGATCACACCTTCGATTTGCAATGGTTTCATTCAATTCGGTGCGAGGACTCGCAGAGTTATGGTGATTTGAAGAGAAGGTGTCCATGGAGGAAGAGATCGTTTCTCTGGACTTTGGCTAGAGGTTGAAGACAGGTGAGCAGTGCATAACGGTGGCAATCCTCATTGGCCAATGAATAGTTTTTGACAAAAGCGCACAGGATAAAATAGTAACAATGGTCGAAAAATCCTAGAAAATTTTCTAAAAATACTAGAGAATAAATGGAACCTAATAAAATTGGTTTCAGATTTTGGATGAATGTTGAAATTTAAAAAATTCTGGGACGAATAAAATGAATTTGATGAAATGGCGCGAGAGATAAAATAGCAAAGAGATTCTATAAATCTTGAAAAAAGTTCCAAAATCATTTTGGAATTTTTGGAACCTAATGCAATAGGTTTCGGGATTTTTGAAGGATTTTGGAATGCAGGTGGAATTTCAAGTAAGGACCGGAAGTTAAAATTTTGATTTTGCGGACGATAAAGGATTGAACTCCAATTTCAGAAGGATAATGATGCCAGGTTAATTATAACATCGAGAAAAATCTAAATTTTAAATTAATTAATTTAAATTAGTTTTTGCACGAAGTCCAAAAATAGGGATGTTACATCATATGTGATTCTTGTTTGTTAGGTGCCATCCAATGCCCTGGCTCCCAACATCCATACCTCGAAGCCCAAAACCGTTTTGATAGTTTCGATAAGTAACTAATACTATGCATGCAGTTGTCCAACATCCACCCTATTGATGAAGGAAGTTGATGGCACCTGCTTGGCGCGAAACTACCATTCAACGTACAAGATCTCAATAGAATGCGACTATTGGAAGGGTATGAAACTCTTAATTTTTCGAGGGAAACCATTCTAACATGACAATCATATCCACCAAACATGATAGAATAGCATGATAGGAATCAATAGAGATAATCACATTAACTTGTGAAATAGTATGGCCCATGGCGCTCCAATCACCATTGTTGCACTTCACATCCACCGAGCCATCATGCTTGAAGCTGACCTTCATGTTCGAGTACCACGCTACTACGTCTAATAACTAGTAAATAAATTACACGATGATTTCAAGCATCACAGATCGACACGCAGGCCGTTATGCAATAACAAGATAGCCCATTGCTGCAATTAACCATGACACGCAAACCATGCAATTACACACATGCATCATATATACATATGGGCCATACTATTCACATCATTCCCTGCAAAAACAAGTTAAGCGAAGGATGTATTCTATCAGTGCGATATGAATATGGTTGCTATAACAGTCTATGTGTGCACACCACGGTGGTCCCACTAGCCGGTTAGCGGGTGAGGGTCGAGGGGTAGCCGCCCCTCACGAGTCGAGGGCTGCGCCCTTGGAATTTTTTTTTCGGGGTATAGATTTCTCTATGGAAACACGGTGAAAATCCCATCAGTTTAATCAAATTAACCCGATTCAGAGCCAATCAGAATGTCTCTGTTTTCACTAGATCAATCATATTGATCTGCGCGTGCGAGTCCCCTTGAGACTTGGTGACACATGACCTCGATCTGGTTGGCTCCAACTAATAGCAAGCACACAGTCGACTCGATGGTGATTCAGTAGGTAGGGAACGCAAGTCGGTGCCTGACCTAGAAGTATACGAACTAATCTTTTGGCCATGCAATACTATCGACTCATACCTCATATGACCCCAATGACCGATTGACACATGATCAGCTCTAATACCTTTGAAGGGAACACGTAGGCTATGCTAGCCAGAAAATAAAAATTTCTACACATTCAACGGGATACATGCGGTAGGAGATCATGGATCGTTACCCTTGAACACGTTAGCGATGGAAGGAGAGTGGGTGAAGCGTCCCGTATTCAAAAGTCAGATAGTAGATGCGAGAGTTGATCATCTCCTCCTTGTGATCGCGCGCACGTATTTGCGGAGAGGAAGTAGAGCGTTCTTGCGATGTTGGCGAGGCGAGATCAGCGATGCCTCTACGGTATCCACACATCCATGGGTGGAAAGCCGTGCGCCGATGTGTTAGCACCACATGCGTGATGGCTAGGGTTTTGGCAAGGAGAAGGGAGTCGGTGGCTAGGATTTCGTGGTGGAAAAACACGTTCACATGCAGCGCCACCCCACGCGCCCTTTATATAGAGTGCACGCTAATGGGCCTCCTATGATAGAAGCCCATTAGGAACCTCGTCCCTGCAGATCCATATCCGCGAAACCCACTAATGGATCCTAATCCATTTCGGCATGTTCCAACTCGTTAAGTGTGCGACCCGTTAGGTTCATGCGCAAATGGCCATGGCCCTGGAAACTTCTTTTCTAGACCACTAGACAATAGTGGTTCCTAGCAGGACATGTTATCCCCCGAATGCACAGAGTGATTGTATCGGCTGAACCTTGATATACTCATATACCGATCCTTTTGCCACGCGATACCAGTCAAGCTCAAGGTAAGATGCATGCCATCCTTGTGATAGCTCGACCCATTCACTCGTCAATGTAATGGATATGAAAATGTGATTATCTCTTTAATCACATTGGCATGACCATACACTTTCCCAATCCATCCACACCGAGGGGCCCAGAGATATCTCTCCCGTTATCTAGGAGGGGCAAATCCCATCTTGATCTCTTACATCCCATGTCGTGTTTCATGGCATACCCATAAACTACCTTTATAGCAACCCTTTTACGAAGTAGCGTTTGATAGCCCCAAAGTATACAACTACACACGCTGGGAATCAATAAGGATCTTATGTCAAAGGATCATATAAGTATATCACTCGAGACTACAGACTGATGGCATATTAAGGATAACAATCTAGCAGTATCTCGGAGTAGGTCTATCCAACCCCATGTTCTCTAATATGTGCCCACATAATTGATTTGATATCTTCATATCTATGGTATGTGATACTTTACCATCAATCAATACATGTCTGGTCAAAACATTATTGTTCCAGATAATGATACGAGACCAGGGAACATTTAGAATAATATCAAATGTACATTGTGTATCACAATCAAGTTGTACTTGGTGAACAAAGTAATGACATATATTCATGGAACTAATGACTACATGAACATAGACATGTGATACAATCATCTCTCATGATCGCCTCTAGGGCATATCACTAACATAACTACATTGTGACCTTTCTCATAGTGACCCAACAAATTTGCAATGAGTGCAGCAATTGGTTCTAGAAATGCAACAAACACGCTCTTGCTTGCAACAAACTCATCGTATATGACACTACAAGCAGGAACACCCTTTAACAATGGATACATAGCAACACATGATGTTATGCGTTGCAAGCAACAAGGTGTGGCAGCTTGCAAAGCGTTACAAGCATCATCCGTGGGGTTAAACAACGGATACATAGCAACACATGATGTTATGCGTTGCAAACAGCAGGGTGGCAACGCAAAGCGTTGCAAACATTATCCGTGGGTTAAACAACGGATACATAGCAACACATGATGTTATGCGTTGCAAACAGCAGGTAACAGCTTAAAGCGTTGCAAGCATCATCCGTGGGGTTAAACAACCAGTGGCAACATTTGTCAACTGCTGCAAGAATCCTCTGAGATCGCTTTGTTTTTTGGCGGATCCGTATTAGACTCTTTTCTTTCCATGCGGCGTGAACCTTTTGTTTTTTATTGCGTACTAGCCGGCCCAATATCTGTCGTCTCGTCAAATCCAAGCCAAAGCGGAAGCTGGCGCCTAGGCGGCCGCATCTCATCGACTCGTCCCCAATCAAAACCCTAGCTCTCAGACCACCACTCATGCCGTCACTGTAATACTGCAAGTTTTACTCAAAGGATTTTCATTTCGCCATAAATTTGAAATTTAAATCTTTGGAGGTTGTTGGTTTGTGGTCTCTAGATTAATTGTGTAGTATTTGTATATTTCTTTTCCCCATAGCCTTTTTTGTTTAGTTGTATCCTCTTAAATCGAATATGTATATATAGAAGAAAGGGAGAGAACCCTAGAGAAAAGATTTCATACACTGTTGTTCCTCTGCGCATGCCTCCAAGGAGCTCTTGGCCTTGTGTATATCCTTGACCGCCTCCGGCCTCCCTCGTATTGCCTGCCTCCGTCCGGTTGCTCGGCGCACTACAGGAATCTACACTATTTTAAATCGGTAAAAAAACCGCGAAAATAACTGAGTATTTTAAATCGGTGAAATAGAGGCAGGTAAATTACAATTATTTTCGTCGGTATTCTTGTGAAGGCCGATGAAAATAATGGAGTCGCCGCTTCGAGAATTGAAAATTTTTACACTAAGTCCGGATATTTTCGCCGATGCGTACCTACAAAAATAGTCCACGTGGCGATGAAAAATAGCTTTTCAGTATTTTCATCGGTAGGCGATGGAAATACGACAACCTGACAAAACACGGCTCCACGCCTCCACGCCAAAAAAGCGATCGAAAAACCTAGCCTCGTTGCTCCACGCCTCCACGAAAAAAACCTAGCCTCGGCGCCTCCGGTAGCTCGCCCCCAGTCCAGCGCCCACGCCTCCGCCAAGCACGTCCCCTTGTTGCCGCTATCCCGGTGCCTCCCCGCGCACATTGCTCCCCAAACCGTCCCGCGCCGCCCAGCCGTCTGCGTGCACCACGCCGCCGCCGTCCCCATCCCACCTCCCTCCTCGACTCGATCTCCGCCGCCGCCTCCTCCTCCATCCCCGCGACACGCCCCACCCTTCCGAACCACGCCTCGAGGTGGCGACGGCAATGGAAGCCGCAAACCCGGCGATCAATGCGGCTGCGTGCCTCCACCGAGCTGCTCCGGTTTGGCGGTTTCGTGTTTGTCTGGGCTCTTAGCTAGGTTCGTGCGGTAGTGGTTGAGGTGTTGAGCACGGACCGATAAATGAGCCCTATCCTCTACAAAGCGGATGCTCTCGAGGGCCGTTGGCCTCTCTTTTTCTGTTACTTCATGATGTTTCAATGCGGACAGCCCGACACAGCATCGCCAAGAAGGTTACATGTTCTTTCTTGGCCTTTGTTTTTCTGTTACTTCGTGATGTTTCAGATTTGATTGCTTAGGCTCTTAATGCTTCTTTGTTGATAGATTACTTCGAAAACAAAAATGTGTAGTAGATCGAGTTACATGAATGATGAATCTCGATGTAACATATGTTTAGAACAACCCGTTGCTAAGCTAAAATCATGTGCATTACAGATTTAAATGGGCTTCATTTCATCTGTAACTACACACGAGAAAAAAAGGGATGCAGTGCAGGAATTCAAGTAGACAAAACATCTAAATTCAAACTTTAAGTCCAAATGGGGATCCAGTGCAGAATTCAAGTAGACAAAATATTTTCCTCCTCCCTAGCCCTCCACACGCAACCCATATATAGGCTGAATCACACTTATGTTATGCAGGAAAGATCCTGGTTACATCAACAAGAATCTGATTATTTTTGGAAAATTGCGTTATTATTTGGTCTAAGCAGCGATGGGTTTGCAAGTGCGAGAAGAACAAATGGGAATTCTTTATGTTCCTTATCCTAGAAGTTTCTGCGATGATCATTCTTGAATTGTAACGCTGCCATCATAAGTATGTTTACATCTTTTCTTTTACTGTACAATTTGTACTATGGAAGATTTCTAATCTCAATCATCTTTTTTTTGCAGGGAATTGTAGGAGACCCGGGTTCTCGGCATCATTTGGTGGATGGCTTAACTATTGACTACTAACCATCCTTGGGTGGTGTCTTTTGTTATAATGGATCTCTTCCTTTTCTTTGGTGTTATAACTCTAACAGATGGTTCAAGCATCACGGTATGAACCATGTTTGTATTTACCTTTTCTTTATACGTTATTGTGCCATTTGAGTTACGTGACCTAGATTGAATATATGTTGAAGCCTTAGATATAACTAAATAAGCAACAACATGTACTGTTTTTGCTTTTAGTTTGCGTTTGTGCAATATGGAGCAGTGCCCATTGAGTAATGACATCTCTGTCATGTGCAACCACCAACTATTTGATCTGGATTCTGATTCTATCTTATGATACCTTTTAAGTATCCATTTGGCATCGACACTACGGTGGATGTGGTTTCTAGACTGTATTCTTCGATGAGCACCAAATACCAATACATTCCCGTTTGTTTTACCCATTCCTATGCCATTATGTCTCTATTATCCCTTTGATGCCAAGTGCCAGCTATATTTTGTCTGCATTTCCTCTAGTCTAGTATTGTCAAATGCCCACTTTTTGAACAATACTGGGTGGTTGCAAAATTTTATTTCTTTTTATTAAAATAGCAGCATTGGAATTTCCAAAACTAATTTTGTTGTTAAAAGGTTGCTATGTAGTGAGTGGAGGCCAACATGTACTTGGTGTGCGAGTTATGCTTGAAGTAACGATAAGCCGCTTGAAAAAGAAGTTGAAGAATACTTACGATGGCGGTGTATGGCATGGTGAGTCTTGAACAAAAGCGAGTAGATAGGCTATAGAATTTGTGACAACTCCTTGCTACACAAACTAGTTGAATACCAATAATCTATTATAGTACTATTCTCACAATGCCTTGAACTAATGATTTTACCTTGCAAATGCTCTATCTTTACCTTGCAAATGAGACAATTTCCTTTTACACTTCCTCTTAGTTTGAATATAGTACCTCGAAAATAATTAATGTTGGTTACGATTGACTTGTCTCGAGATATTTTCTTTCCATTTTATTTTCAGGTTTGGGACCCAGCTGACATGACTAATTGAGGATGTGAGGGCTTTCATTGAAATTAGTGCTTTGCTTCTCATTTTCTTTGGATCAAGATCTGTCATGACTTTGATTTAAGAGGATTCTTTTGTATATATCTTGCTATCATAGCAAAAATGTTTGAACCACAGTTATGTGATGAATTAATTTGTGGATGCTACTCTATAATGTGAATATTTGTTTTAATATAGGCTGATTTGTGTTTATTTCCTATGTGTGTGCCTTGGATGATCTGAAAAGTTTCAAATGCGCATTGCGCATCCTGTACAAAATTATTTGGCTCCAAATAAATATTAATTATTATTTTTTTCCAATGGTTAATTTCTTGCAACGCATATAAGCGTTGCCACAATTCGAATCTAAATGTTGCAACAAACTTTAGAGGTAAGCTGCCCATGGCTGCATAAACACATGTAAGCTTCTTGTCAGAGCCCATAAATATCCGTTGCAATTTAGCAGCGGTTATTAGTAGGGTTTTCAACGCATATATAAGCGTTGCAATAGCCCTAACAGCGGCAGCATAGGCAACACATAATTATGCGTTGGTATAGACCCTATGGCAACGCTTATATGGACTTTAACAACACATATATGTATTGCTAAAGGGGGGTCATTTTGTAGTGCAGAAGAGCTCAACAATCTAACAAAACTCTTGCAATAAAAATAAAATACACCAGTGTAACCAATTAACATCCACTGTAATAAATAAAACTTGCTAACAGTGTAACCAATTAAAATCCACTGTAACAAATAAAACTTGCTACAATATTTAGGAAAGATACATTGAAACAAACAAAAACACTTCTTACAGCAACGAAGAAAAGGAGTTGCAACAATTCATGGAAACACCTACAACACGCTTACCTAGAGGAGGAGGCGCGTGACGTGGTGATGCGCAAAGCTTGTTGGGGGAGGTTGTGTTGACACTGACAAAGATCCCTAGCAGTGAGCTTTGTTGGCGCCAGTGGAGGCCAGCGCCCTGGTGTTTAGTAGAGCTCAAGCAAGACTCATGGAGGGGCACTTGTGGTGATAAAGGTCAGGATGCAGCTGAAGCTCGCGGAGGATGAACAACGGCGACCTCCACATGCCCTCAAAATTGGGGAGAAGAAAGCAGTTAGCAGGGGAATAGAAGCGGGTACATGGAGGAAATGAGGCATTCTGAAATTGCATTTTCTCAGACTTGCATTCCATGATCGTTAATGAATCCCTCTTCTTTGGGAAGATTAGAGATGGATTGAGTAGTGGATTTGGGATCTAATGTTCTTGAGATTGACATGTGTTGGACGTCCAATGCCTTTATTCATTTTTTGGGCGCTTGCAATATTTTTTTCCTATGTGTGTAATATTTTTTTTCTCGTGTACAATATTTTCCTTCGATAATGATAGAAACAAGTAGAAATGTCGACACAGAAAACACATGTTGCATACTGTAACGTCCCAAAATTTGCTTTAAATATATTTATGGCATTTTTGAACTAATTGCTTAAAATAAAGACATGCATTTTGCATGAGCATAAAATCTAAATTTTTGTCTATAATAAAGGCATTTGAAAAACAAGAATTCCATTCAAATATTTTCAAAAACATGATCTATAAATTAAGTTGTTGATCTTATAAAATCATGCAAGTGTAACGACTTCTTGAGCAATTTTCATGGAAAATCTATATATCGAAAAATCACAAAACCAACATCGTTAAGTTCAAAATATTTCCTAGTAATTTAGGGGATTTTTCCAAGAATTTTAGAGCTCTTTGGCTATTTTATCCTAAACATGTTTTGTTTCAACACTATTCAAAATGCTGAATTTATCTGATGAGGACGTCCTGAATGGAAGGAATTCTTTAGAACTGATCGTTGCCATTTCTGTGCGCATGAACGCATGTGGTCACTGATTTTTACTTCCATGCATGTAGTAACGTGAATGAGAATGTTTCCTTTTAAATGAGAATGTTTTCTTTTAAATGAGCAATGTAGTAACGGAGATCCCATAATGCAGCGTTCCTTCATTCCTCCATGCATGAATTAGTAACGGAAGTGCTCGTTATTGCGTCATGTCATTAAGGGAATGATGAGTGTCACTGTTTATGCGCAGAACCAGCCGTTTTGATTTGTATGTCCTGATCTAGTACACCTGCTTCTCCTCATTTTGGCCGCATCCTTCTATTCCTCCATTTCATCCTCTCCTCATACCTTCTACCGCCGCCTCCACGGACTTCTGCCAGCCAAGCGCATCCTCGGTCTCACCTCTTCTGTCCGACGGCGGTCGCTCTTTTCTTGCTGCCGATCGGTACTCCCTCATCTCTCTTGCGTGCTCATCTATCTCGATCGGTTGATCTCGTCATGTGTATTTATACATGTTAGCACGTACTTATATGTGAAATTTATATATGGTAGAGCATACATATACATACATATATATACATATATACATATATATAAATACATACATATATACATACATATATATATATATACATATATATATACATACATACATGCACATATATATATACATACATGCATGCATATATATATATATATATATATATATATATATATATATATATATATATATATATATATGAGAAAATGCAATCTTTGCCACTCCAAACATTGTCTATTCAATTTTTTCCACTCTAAACATTGTAATACAATATTTGCCACTCCAAACAATTACCACTTCCATATTTGCCATTCTACCTAACTAATCTCATTTTCCCTTTTTCTAAATGAATTTAGGTACTAGAATTCACGGTTCTACCCTTGCCTACCACTGTTGTTAGGGCGTAGCTTGCTACTGATCTCATCCAAATTCAGTGGAATCAAGACTTCATCGATCACTGCACCTTATGCACCTAAAAGCTTCATCTGCATCTCCACTCTCAATATACTCTCAGAATATCCTGGATCCTCTTTTTTGCCTCTTCTACAGTAAAGTAAGTGCTCCTGCCCCACTTGCGTTCAACTAACTCAGCATGGTGGGGAGCTGACAAGTAGCTCTTCTCAGCAACTTGCAAAACTTCAATACCTTTAAAGACTAGAAAATTGTTCGGCGCCTGTATGCGGCGCATTCATCATTTTTCATAAATTTTTTCGGCGAGGTTCTATTTTTAAATCGGCGAAATAATAAGCGGAACAATTTGAAAGAACACAAAATTTTTCGGCGTAACATGCAGCGTACGTTTTTCGTTGAAATTTTGCGTTTTATTTTTAAATCGTCGAAATAATGAGCGAAATAGATAAAGCGACAAAAAATTTATGCGGTAATATCGCCGATGCGTTTTTCGGCGATGTTAGCTGCTACGTATTTCTAGCGACAAAAACATTTTTCGGGAAAAGCGGAGTTGCACGTATTTCTAGTGACAAAATATTTTCCGGGAAAAGCGGAGAACAAAAACATTTTTTCGGAAAAGCGGATTTGCACACGTATTTCTAGCGACAAAAATATTTTTCCGGGGAAAAGCGGAGAAAGGACCTAGGCGTAAGAGTAAGGACCTGAATGTTACGTTTTTGGACTTGTTACGCTATCTGAAAAATTAGAAAAGGGCTTGTTCGCGATTTAAATCTAACGGGAGGTTCTTTTCGTAAAATAGCGCACGAGGGACCTAAACGCGAATTTAGATGAATAAATCTTCCTCTCTCAGAAAATTACGAAGGGTCTATCCGTAATTTCCAAAAGAACTAAATTGCAAAACATATTTTTGAGCCGAGCCGGCCGATCGGCTCGAGCCGAACCGCCGGCTCGGCTCAAACGATCCTGGTGGCGTGAATGTTGCCAAGTTTAATAAGTGGTAATGCAGAAGCGATTGCTGCAGGCTCGGCGAGAAAAAGCAGAGGCAATATTTCATCAACAACGGCACATGCAATGAAAAGCGACCAAGACATCAATAGCATCGGTATATCAGCGGCTAGATCTTGAGTTGACTCGGAAGCATCATAAACCCTTCACTCATCTTGGAGGAGCTCAATAGATCGACATACAAAGCGGAGACAACAAAACTGATGCCATTTCTTTTCTTTGTCATGGCGGTCCATTGCCATGGATATGAGCTTCTTGGCAAAGTAATGGTGGCCACTCGAGAACCAAGACTCCTTAGCTCGAAGCTGCGGTTCCACATCTCACATGCTAAAATACTCCTCAATTACTAGAACTACAAGCTTTCTATAGTCATCTAATGTAGTAGGAAGCTGCATTTGCGATGAAGCATTGCTAGATTAGAATGTCATACCAATGAGCGACTAAACTAAACATTGGCGGTCTCATTTCTAAGAATTCAGTACAAATATTTCCTAAGAATTCTCATGTATAATCGAAATATTTCTTTTCCACTATAGAAAAGAAGTTAGCATCACATTTTCCTTTTCCACTAAGAGTGGTGGTATATTTCGATTCCAAAGCAACCATTACAAAGCGACAAAATAACATCAAGTAGCAACCATTACAAAGCGACATCCAACAACATAACATCCTTTACACCTCAATTTTTCTTCCTTCTAGGAGTTAACTTTTTGCTTGTATTCGTCTTTCACGATGATGTTGCTCGAGGTGGTGTTTGGGATCCATTTTTTCTTCTCCAATTGTCATAGCTTGCTGCCTATTAATATGAAAATATAAGACCACAATATAAAAGATTTGTGAAAATTACTCTTGTAGTGTATTTAAATACCTTTTAGCTTTGGCCTAGGACTATCCATTGTAGTTGTAGCCATGCTTCTAGTCCAGGTCAGGGCTATCTATTGTAGTTCTAGCCATGCTTCTAGTCACCGGTCCGAGGGCTATCTATTGTAGTTCTAGCCATGCTTCTATTGTTCTTCTTAGGACTCTGAATCACATTGCTTTGGCGCTCTCTTTTTCTGAACAACATTATGCATACATGAGATGAACAATAGATGAGATAATGAACAATAGATGAGATAATGAACAAATACCTCTTTTTTGGCCCATTTAGTGGACAACCCGCGCATGGTGTCCTAGCTCTCCACATTGCTTACACTTATGTTGCCTCCTAACTCCACCTTTCTCTAAAAGTTTGGAATCCTAAGTTTCCTTGGTCTTAGGATGATCTTTTCTTGAGAGGTGGTAACATCTTGTATCCGGGATCCACCTCGGGCCATTGAGATTTGTCGGTCATAGGTTCAAGAATGCCATTGTATATTGCCTTAAACTTGACCACGAGTAGTACTCATGAACAAAAGATCCCATGTCTATATTTCTTTCCGTGATAATGAAAGCTAAGGCATGGGAACATGGCTTTCCTGTTAGCTGCCATTCATGACATGTGCACTCATGTTCTAAGAGTTTCACGACATGTCTAACCATTTGGTGCTCTTCATTGCTCTCGATGACCAATGCACTATGATTTGCGGATGGTTTTGGCGGTCATGTTTGACAGCGCCCTTGTCTTTTTGTTCAAGCGATGCACTATAGCAGGAGTATATCACCCTCCAACCTCATGATGATCCTTCTTCTCTTATGAAAAAGGACCATTATCTTCTCATGTAGCTTATCGCTAGATCAACCCGAGGCAAATCTTTGATGTCTTTGATCTAGTTGTTGAAACTACTGCAAGATTGTTATTAATGTGATCGCACTTGATCTCATGGAGAACTTAGACCTCATCCACAACAAAGAATGATGCTGTTTAGGTAATCTTCTACTTGAGAACAAGCCGATAATCTTGCTCATATGGTAATCAAATTTTACGACTTGTAGGCCTTGGTACTTGAGCCACATGTGTCCAAACACATCACCATGGAATTTCTTTACAAAGTTAAGCATGAGGTGTCTAAAACACTCTCTTTGCTCTGCATTGGGAAACACGCTTTTCCTTTGCATTTTCTAGACCCTTACAAGCATCATGCACTGCTGCAAGAACAGTGGATCACCTATCCCTTTTTATTGCTCTATAAACCAAGTCCAATTGTCGGTGACTCAGACTCTATGAAGCCAAAAGCTCTGAAACATCCAATTATGTCCATCCAAAGCGTGACCCAGACTAGATGCCCATTCCACCTTCCATTCAGGTGCCGTGGAGTCAATACTCAAATAAGGTCTACATCCATTGATAAAACCATCGATGCATGGCTTGAATGCAATGGAAAACCTATGGAAATAGGTTTCACCTTTAATCATCTTGGTGTCTATCTATGAGAATTATACAACAAGAGTCGTTATGACAAAAAAGGAGGTTAAAGATTTGCTAGTTACCAGCGGTTCTTTTATACGGCATTCTGGCGACAACAATCCTCCATTAGCACCCTCGACTCTACATGTTTCCGAAACCTTGTTGTGTCGATTTCTAGACCTTATGTCGAGCCGATGCTTAATAGCATATTGCTTTAGGGCCATTCTGAACTCATCCATGGTCGGGTAGGTGAGGCCTACTTTCATGTCGGGATCCTCCATATCATATCAACACATGTTTCCTCCACAAAGTCGTCATCCACGAGAATGGCGACTGATCGACACAATCATCATGAAAAGGTAGTGCATTTGTCAACTCAGTAGCCGGCATCATCATAAAACCCAACATCATCATCGAGCGATTGTTGCATTTGTCATCTCATTAGCCCGGCATCATCATCCCTCAAGCCCAAGAAAGCATACATATCATCTTACTGTCATCACCACATCTCTATCATCCTCTAAATTTCCATTATGCTGTCTCTATTACATTACTTGACCAATCAACCACAGGCAAAGAGCTGAAGTGAAAATTGATTGATGATACACATAAATTCATCGCTGCAATGATCTTTTGTAGAAATTTCATCACAAAACAAAATAAAAATAGAGAAAAAGAAGCATACCCATGTAGGGATCCATATACGAAAGGAAGATGGAAAGACCTTAGGGTTGATGTGGGGATCCATATGCGAAAGAAGCTTCAATGTTATCATTGCGGGATAAGAATAGCCAAAATGGGAAATATTTAAAAATACCTATCTCGATACCTTGGGCATGGTAAGAAGCTATTAATAGCATTACATATACAAAAGAGGTACAAAAACAAAAAGGTTCTAGCAGTAAAGCACCATCAATCTACCAACTTCCACAGGTCATGTAACGTCAATTTTATTAACAAAAAAAACAACATTAAACACATCCAAAATAACCATGCTTTTTCTAAGATGGGTGTTTCTCAAACCCTTGCTTGGGATCGAACACAGGTCGGGAGCTACACTCTCCCACGCTCCCACCACTTGTAACTTGGGTTCAACTCATCAGTATTAATTGGGTTACATTTATTGTTTCCTACAAGCATTTTTGGTAGTGCATATATATAGAAATATTTGCACCGAAGCGACATACAAGGCTACTCTTGAATTGGTTACTGTATGAACATCCTCACGCTACCAAGTGGAGCTTGTCATGTTCCCCTACTTGAGTGAAGCTCAAGTCAATCCCTCTATGTGCAATTTATTTTACATTTTAGGATCTCGATGACGGGGCATTGACATGGCATGTCAAAATCTTGATGATGTAGTCCATAAATTGCAGTTTATTATGCATTTAGGATCGGCCAGCAGGGCATTGGCATGGGCTTTGCACACAAAAACAAATGATACACCAAACTCGGTTTATCGAGATGATGGCATGACATGGCAGCTTTTCCTACCTAATTACAAGGCATGAAAGCGTAGCTTGTTCACGATAACATACAATGCTAGCGCGGCTGGCTACAACATCAACAAATGAGATGGTACTATGGAAATTCACACCAACATACAATAGTAGCGATGTACGATCTGACGGTATATGAAATGCACATTCCAAGGCAAGTCATTGCAAAATCTTGTGCATACATACAAAGATTCAAAGTTAAAAGGCGCTATTAAGCAACTAGAAAGAGGCTAGCAACTTGAAGTCGGAACAACTATCTTTGTTCATTTCAATGGTAGGAAAAGTAACAAGAATTGTGAGATGCTAGCTAGGTGGTGCAGAGCTAAGGAAGGCTCAATTTGCGAGTGTTTACCTTGCTCGGGGGTGGGGGAGGAGGGTTTTGAACTTGGGCGTCGGGGTTATGCTTGAGCACCTCCCTCGAGCCGAAGCCAGCTGGGATCCACCTCGGCGTGATCGGCCTCCGTGAAGCCTGTGTTGTGCAAGCCACACAAAAAGCAATCGGAGGAAATTTAGATGCGGGAGTGGCGGCAGAGAGAGAGGCGTGGAGTGGGGAAGGAAGGCATGTGTGTTGCTACAGGTGGGAGACATCGGTGTTGGCGAGACCACGGCTTCTTCGGTTCGCCCAGCTTTGGCGTGTGGGGAGGAGGCGGATGGGAGGAGGCGTGTGGGGAGGGCGTGATGCTTTGGAATGGCGGTGGATCGGAGGCGGGCGGCCGGGTGGGGTGGGCAGCGGTGATCGCCCCTCTGCCTCCCATGACGCTTGTTTAATTAGGGAAGGGTGGGCAAGAAATTCGATTACCTAAATTCATTTAGAAAAAGAAAAATGAGATTAGTTAGGTAGAATGACAAATATGGAAGTGGTAATTGTTTGGAGTGGCAAATATTGTATTACAATGTTTAGAGTGGCAAAAATTGAATAGGCAATGTTTGGAGTGGCAAAGATTGCATTTTCTCTCTCTCTCTCTCTCTATATATATATATATATATATATATATATATATATATATATATATAGAGAGAGAGAGCACATGTATATGTATATATATTAGTTTAGAATGTATGCAAGTATCATACATATTAGGCCAAATGCATGTTTATATATACATGTTAGTACGAATGCATATCTACATATATGCTCGGTCGCATGCAAGTATATATATATATACAAGAGGTTAGAACGCATGTATACATATACATATTGGGTTGTATGCATGTATACATATATGTATTTTGGTGATGCTATCTCGATCGATTGGTCTCAATGCACTTGCAGTTGTCTTTGGTGTCATTTTCCTCACATGCCGTCTAGGCTGCACTTTTGTGACGCATATCGGCATTGCTGGCCTAGTCTTGATCCGTCTCCCTTCTCCCGTGAGGAACAGAGTAGCTAGTTTCACTGAATTTTGTTTACCTCTATGTCCTGCCTGTTCCCTTCCTTGCCATTCATTTGCGGACATCGCCGCCACCGTGCGTCAGACCCCATGCGTCGCCTTGACCGTCGGCACTACTCACCTGGCTGCTGCCGCTTGTTTGGTCGCATGCCTCTACTACTCTCTCTCTCTCTCAGTTTCATGTAAGCTTACCAAGCCAATCCATCTTTGTCCCTTAGTCTCGTGTGGACAAGCCGTTGGAGAACTTGCATGAAGAAGGAACGATCTGATACATGGTAGCAAAAGCATAACAGCATCGTCTCTCTCTCACGTAGCGATCCCTCTATTAGAGAAGTTATATAGCATAAATGCGCTTGCTCTTTCTTATGCTTTGGCCGGTTGCCATACCGATCCGACCAAGCTGCGTTTGCCATACTGTCTTGATCATAGCGGCCGATTCCTTCTGTCTCTTTCCGTAGCCAAAGCAAGGCAAACGAGCAATAGAAGAATCGCATATCGCCATGAATAGTGTCATGCATGTTCAAAACTAGTTGCGTAAACATTTTCGGGAAAACACGAAATTTGTTATTTTCATTACAAATTCGTTATAAGTCAAAAGCGCATCGACAAATTTTGTAAATGAGTAAAAATCAACACCTAGCTCGTTAATTTTACTGAAATTTTATAAATAAATTTTCTTGCTAAATTATTCGCGGAAAGTCCAAACTTACGAATTTTGTAGATTTTAAAGCGTACATCCAAAAATATCAAAATAAATTTTATAAATCTTAGAAAATGTTAAATTAATTATCTGGAAGTTTTTATAAGCTATGAATTAGTTTGATTTCTGGTAGTTTTGAATGTGTGTTTGTCACGTTATTTTGCGTGTTTATTTGGTTCTTTATCATTACACGTAGGCGTCAGTGTGTGAGGACCGCAGTTCGATGATCAAGCTCGGACCAAGACCTAGACCAAGACTTCATTGCTTCTGAAGGCAAGTTATGCTTTGACCATCTTGCTCCTATGTTTTTTAAATATTATGTTGATTTAAATTATGCATGCTAATTAAATTATAAAAGCTTTAAAGTAATTTGGGTTTAGTTAAATCACCACTTGTTATCGATTCCTTGTTCCTAGTATTTGTATGCCATAAACCCATTGTCACCCTAAGTTGGAAACTATTAAATTGGTCAATATTAGTCACCAACGGAAATGGTTAGAAACGAAGTGAGGTATGCTTAAAGCGATGCAGCTTCATTGACAACTGTTTCATGAGAAAGATGAAATATTGACTAATGAACTATGAAAGACATTTTGAGAATGTGACACGTGTGTTGATGTTATTGATGGCACGGTTGCATGGTAACCAACGAGGTGGTAAAATAATTTAGGCGTGGCAAGTGATTAATGGAGGGTCAGATGTGGCACATGGGAGTGATGTTGTTGAATTTGGTTTTGTGAACTTTGGGTAGTCTTACCATGGTTAACCTAAGGACTTAACCTTGCAAGCCTTTGAACTGGGCCTAACATACAACCACATGTCTGGTATGGGACAGACCTAGTTGAGTATGATTCCGAAGTCTTAGCATATGAGACCTTAGGTGGTTTTTTAGGCTGTAGATGTGGAAAGAAGGGTATAGTGTTTACGGGATCGATCTTACATCTCTTTAAATTATCGTTATTACTGTACTTCGCTCCATAAAGGAAAGGGCGATGGGGACTATCTTGGGAGGTATGCATGCGAGGATAGAAGTTTGAAAAAGACTTTGTTATGGTTACTGCGCTTTGTGTGGTGTTTAACTATATCGGTGTGGGTAAAGTGTATAACCTCTGCGAGTGTACAAACTATTGAATAGCCGTGTCCACGGTATTGGACATTAACAAGGGATTCTGATCAAGAGATAGACTTTATTAAAAATGTGGTTGGGTTAAAGATGAAGTTGATGGAAATATGAATTAGGATGTGGAAATGCTTTTACTTAACTCCTAGAAAAGTTATTGTTAATTTGACTTGTTTGTCTTGCTTCGAATCTACTTATGTTACTTGTTAAATGTTGTTTATTGCAAATTAACCTTTAAGCCATTCCATTGGAATAAGCCTGGCATGTAGCATATTAGGATGCATTCTGTGCATAGCTTGTTGAGTACCAATGTACTCACCCCTCCATAATCACAAACACCAGAAGAAGAAGAATTGCAAGTTTTTGAGGAGGAGAAGAATGACGACCCGACTAACTAGGGGAAAGGCCCAGTCAGTTGCCTATAGCAAACTGAGGTGTCACGAATAATTTTATAATTCCGCTGCTATTATTTGTTTACTCTGAACTCGACCTGCGTGGCTTAATATTGTAAAGGTGACCTTAAGGTCTTACGGTTTAATTTTAACTAAATACATTATTGTTATTATTTTATTCGTGTATGTGTGATGGTATTCATCTGTGGTATCTGTGAGCACCGGCATGATCACTGGCTGGTGTATCACATAGAGTGTTTGGAATTCAAATTCGGTAGCGACACATATGTTGAAAAAAATGTTGCATATAGAGCAAAAATGTTGCACATTGTAAAAAATGTTGCAAGCGTCGGCCAGAATGAACGATGATCGGACATCCAATTGCTAGTACTATATACAGTATGTTCTTGGGACACAGGTATTGCTTACTTTCTTGTGATTTGGGGAAGAAGGCTCAAGTTAGGAGACAAGTGGTTGAGTTTATTTGGCATAGGACAGTGAGTGGAACAAAGAGGTAGGTTTTTATGCGTCTGGATACAAGTAACAACCTCAAAATAAAAAGAAGAAAAGAATAATTTTAAATTTTAAATTTGGAGTCTGGCCTTAATTTGAATTTTCTCTGGCTATTTTAAGAAAAACTTTATCAGTTAAAGAACATGATCCCTACTTTCAAAATTTCAAAGATCAATCAACCACGATACTTATAACACATCTTCAATATCATAACATAAGTATATATACATATGTACAAATGTGAACATGAATAATTTCCAACCTAGGCGGATATTTGGGCATATGTTCAGCCATATGCTTACATAGTCATGCTCATATGCACAATGTCAACAAAATATACATACACATCTACACATAACCATAATGTAAGCAAGCATCTCACATTTAATTGATATTGAATTAAGCATTTCTATTCAATAGGATACTACATCTAGTTCAATTCATCCAAGTCATTGACAAATGAAAGCAGAATGAACTTTAGTACAAATATCATCATCAAATTTTACATGAGGAGTATTGTACAAGCTGTGAGTTACATTCTAATAGAAATTACAAAAAAGAAATACACTACATACACATAACCAATCTGAACCCATTGTTTCTCTGCCCATTCCTCACGGCCAAATGGTAGGAGAGGCAACCGCATGCCCTCCACGCCACTTGAGCCTATGGTTTTGACTCCGACCACTAGTTTCTGAGACCAGTCCCCAAACCGACCTCTGCATGCAAGCCATCCAAACTACGAGGAATAGCTATTCCTTTTGCCCATGCTTCATAGCCAAATGGCAGAAGGGCATGCTACATGCCCTCCGTCTAGCCTCTCTAGCCCAAAGTTTTGCCTCCAGAACCTGGTTTCACAAGGCATCAAAGTCGGTTGAGTGTTAGATAAAAAGAACAGACATTCTAACATTTCCACACTTCTCAACAAGCCCACCTCACGCCCTCTGAGTTCATTCTTGACCTTTATCGCTGGGAGCAAGATTAGCCCGACCAAGAGAGGGCAACAATTTGTCTCTTCTTCTTTCCTGCCTTTCATTTCACCTCTCTAGCGACCAAAAGATACACAATGTTAAGTTTTAGTATCATTGATCTTCTTTTAAGCATCGATAAAATCAATGACAACTATACATTAATTGAAACATAGAATTAGCGATAATATGGATGGCAACAACTTGCATAAAGGAAGATGACACAATAGTAGATAATGATGGGTTACTGCAATCTTATAGCAAGCATCATGATCATATTATCTTTGGATTAATAGGATATTTAAGTAAACACAAAGATAGAATGTACTTCACAACTAAATCATCTAGAGACACTTGGTTAAGTAAGGACACATACATTTCAACCCAAAAGAATTCATAATAAAACAGGGGCAAGATGACATCCTACGGAATCTAGGATGATACACACCTAACAGAATGATTATAGCTTAAATCAACCTCACCCTATTTCTATGCCTTCTTCGTATACAAACATCGCATGCATACATCACCCTCTATAAGGACATGAGTATATAAGCTGCAATCACATTACTCACTATTAAGAAGAGCATAATATAATAAATTACAAACAAATAAATAAAATCACTAGAACTTGTACCATTTAATCTCAGGAAAATGCAACATGTAAACATATGCGCTACTCTCGACCTAGATTTCAATAGCATCAATGCATGAGTACTTATCATTCTATCAAAGGCACGAAGAGCAACCATCGAGATCTTATTCACCCAAAAACTTGTATGCCGGACCGGACCGTGGCTCATTTGAATCCCATACATGAAAGTTTCTTTGTGGGGTATGTATACCCGAACTGTATAAATCCGGTGTTCTTGTGCTACCATCGAGTTTGGGTCTAGCGCGTAGCCCCTATTCATATTAGCCGGTAACAAGCGTCGGCGGTTGGCGCGCCCGAGTAAGGGGCTGCGCTAGGATCGATCTCGTGAGCTCGATGGCGATCTTGACAAAAATATGGCCACCTTCGCCCGGCCAGGCGTTTAAGCAATCTGGATTTCATCGCCCGGCGATTACGGTCATCTTTCCCTTCGGATTCGGATCGATTCGATCTGGAGCCAATCTGAGTTCTCTTACCCGGCCAACCACTCGGATCGGGGCGAGGCATGGCCATCTGTCCTGGCCCGGTAAGCGAGTCTGAACCCGTCTTGGCTGGGCAGCTAATGGCGAACCCAGTGGTCAAGTATGCAAAGAAACCTTTCCGGATTCAAAGGTCGATACTCCTCATCTTCTTGTCCGTCCGATTCAGAAGATGGCGGAAAATCAAAGCTTCGCGGCATTTTCATGTCGAAGACCATGAGCGGAATCTCGGCAACCGAAGGGCCTTGTGAGAAGCAGCTGAGAGGAAGCGTCATCATCAAAAGGCAGCATAAGACTCCTCTAGAAGCGAAGCCGCGTATAAATGAAGAAATCTTCTTGAGACAAAGATGGGGAACGATCGGTTTCCATACTCCTCGTGAGAATCTCGTTGCCTCCAAGACACTTCTTGACACTTTAGGACCTTTGCTTGGTCACGATAGCATTTGCTCGATCATAGCCCAAGTTCGGGCTATGGTGGCGGCGGCGGTCAGCGACACCGGGAGAGCCAAGGGAAAAGGCCATCTCGTACTCGCCTCGTCGTCCTTTCGCGGTACGCTAGCGATGTCTGACTCGCGATCGTCACTGCGACGAAAGCCGATGAGGAAAGGCGCTCGGCCGCAACATTAGTCGGGACCTTGGTGGATTTAAACACGAGCGGTGTGGCCGGGAAAGATGAAAGCGCCCTTGACACAGAGAAACGACCATGGCGTTTTGGCATTGGCGTGGCAGCGGGGGCGACGCGAAACTACCTCCATCATAATAGAGAGAAAGTGAAGACCGCCGAGCTAGATCGCCTCAAGCGTTCTCCACAAAAGTAGCGGCCAGCGGTCCTATTGAGGGCATCGGGCTTTCACCCTCGCCTTCGCCAAGTGGTTTGGCGAAGGATTCAATCAAAAGAGCATCACCAAATTTGCGGAGAAAGAGATCCAGAAGCTTGGCTCCAGGTTTACTCCCTTGCGATCATGGCTGCCGGGGGTAATCACAATGTGATGGCTAATTACCTCTCGGTTATGCTCACCTCTCCGGCTCAAGCATGGCTCACAGGACTTCCAGCAAATTCCATAGATTCCTGGGAGGATCTTTGTGAACAATTCATCACCAATTTCCAAGGCACTTACGAGCGACCGGAGCATAATGGGACTGTACCCGGCTTCCGAGAAAAGGAATGAGGCAGCTCGAGAATTCATCCGTGCTTCATGCAAAAAAGAATCGATCGGGGATATCTCGGGAGGCGGCGGTCATCGTGGCATTCGGAAGGGAGTCAACGACCGACCTAATCAAGAAGATGTCTCAAAAGCGTAAGTCGCAAGTAAGAGATGTTTGGTGGCGGATTGTTGCATAGACCTCGGGCGGCTTTGGTCGGCGGCAAGATGATGGCGCGACATAAAGATAAGAAGGATTCGCGGAGTCATCAAGACAACGTGGAGAGCGAAGCACGAAGAGATGAGTGGCGACAGCAGAAACAAAAGGTCGACAGCGCCACACAGCCGGCGACTACGATACGGTGATGGAAGCTATTGCCCTTTTCATCCAAAAGGTAAACCGCTCTGAAAGGTGTTTCACTCTCACGAGGAGGTTAGCCAAGAATCTAGAAGCAATAGGCGGAGGTGAAGCAAAAGAAGAAGAAGAAAAAACAAGATCCCCGAAGATGATGGGCGAATATCAAAAGATGGGCGAGAGCTCAACTATATTCTGAGGGCTCAATGGCTACGAGTCAGCGAGCGAAACTCCTGACGAGCGTCAGCGCCATCATGCGGTGACTCCTCGATTACCTCGGATGGTCAGGGTCCCCATCACTTTGGCGCTCGGATCATCCGGATCATATCCTTATCCGGAAGATTTCGTGGTATTGGACCCGATGGTTTGCAATGTTAAACTAAAGAAGGCGGCTGGTCGATGGAGGAGTGGACTTAATGTCCTCTTCTCCAAAACTTTCGGCGATATGAAGATTCCTCGCTCAGTGACGCGGTTCATCACCATTCACGGGTAATTCACAGAACTTCCTCGGTTCCACTTTCGGCCAAATCACCTTGCGGTCACGCTTTCGGAACCAAGAGAATTTTTGGACATAATATCTTAACCCGAAGTAGCGACTTCCGGGCGGCATATCCGCCATCTTGGAAAGGCGGGCTTGGCAGATTCATGGCCGTACCACATTACCTTATCTCGTCACGAAGATGCTAGGGCCATGGGGTGTCATTTCCATCGTGGCGATGTCAGCGATCATTAAATGCTGCGACGAGAAACTGCAAAATGGCGAAGCTCAAGAGGTGGCGGGCAGCGAAGAAAGATCCGATAAGCGGCGCACAAAAAACGAAGAGAATCACAGACCAAGAAGCGAGGCCAAGGCGAGCCCGAAACGATGAGGGACCAAGAAGGTAATCCTTGACCCGTCTAGCTCCACCGAGCAGACTCGATCGGGACGGGCCTCACCTCCAAATAGGAAAGGCCAGCTGGTCACCTTTCTTGGGACAATAAGGGACATCTTAGGCGTGGAAACCATCCAGACATGCGGTGTCCCCGAAGTGATCGAGCACTCCTTGAGCGTTGGCCGAAGGCCAAGCCCATCAAACAATGGCGGAGACTCCGGATCACGGTGTTTCATGAAGGACTTCATCGGCGGGGTCCCTCTGAAAAAGCGATCAAGACATGGTCGAGAACAAGGAAGGATGGCAAGAAATCAACTTTGTTGGACCTTGTTATCTTGCACTTTAAGCCCCTCAGGACGGAAGGACTATCGTGAGGAACTCCTGGGCATACTTTGCCTGGCAAACAAAGGGAGCTCTAGTCGGTAGCGAAGAGCACACTTCGGCCGTGGGGGCCGGCCGGGAGCTTGAACACCGGGTCCATGGTAGCAGAAGGAAGAAGCGGGGAGGAGGCCGCCGGTTGTGGGGTCCCGGATCTTCGGACCATCGGTCGGATGTACGCCTTTCGCCGACTGCTTCCTCTTGGCCTTGCGAGCAACCGGATTTTCCCTTTCTCGACAGGATCATCGTCAGGTTCATTCACTCTGCTCCGTTTAAATAGGATAGACGCGAAGACATGGGCGGGGAAGTTTAAACTTGTCACCCTTATGTGCAGGGAATTCGGGGGGCGTCGGGGAAAGAAGGCATCTCGTCCTGCAAATACAAAAAAAGGCACATATTCGGATCGAGGTCCTAACAAAAGTCGGAAGATTCATGCAGGAAGACCATGGAATCCCTTAGGAGGTCGAGGATTGAGTTTTGTAAAGGTCTTGGGCTTACAGGAGCGGCGATCTTCTCATTTTAGGCGAAGAAATCGATTAGCACGACCAAGAAGCGCCGTTGAGGTAATTTCCTCGAAACCTCTCGTGTCGGATCGTTGGGGCCCTCATATTCGTACCAGGTGAACTCAATCTTTGAGAGGCTGAATTTGGCGAAATCTGAAGTTGTAGCAGCGGCCATGCCAGTGAGCCCATTCTCCTTCAATTCAGCAATTAGTCCCATAAGGTCAATCACTTGATCCATCCATCATCTCGGGAGGCGATGTCGGTCGAGAGAAGGCTTAGGTGGCGCGTGATAAAGCGGAGCAATGGAGGGTGAGTTGGCGCAATAAAACCCTCTGGTGCCAACCCTTATTCGAGGACTTGAAAGGAATGTTAAGGTAAGGTTTTTCATGCCATCCCTCGGTGGAACCCGGCACTAACCACTTTGGGGAAGTTCTTATTAGGGAAAGGTTTGAGAAGGAAAAAGATGGCGAAAGAGATTGAAGTGGGGCGGATACCAAGGAAGGCCTCACAAAAGGTTGTGTGGCGGCGATTTGGAGAATGGGTTAGGGGTTAAGATGAGTTAGCTCGATCCCATAGAACTCAAGAATGCAGCGGAGAAAGGGGATCTTGGGAAGACCAAGCCAGCGCATAAAAATTCAAAAGCGACCACCTCCTCGGCCACGAGGGTGGGAAGGTTCACTGCTGCGGGCGGGTGCTGAGCATCACCCGATGGCGGAAAAACACAAGGCTTACTAAATCCTCGGCCGCCCCTCAGCCGTTCTTGAGGTAGCCCAATCTTTGGTTGAGGCGGACGGGTGAGCGATTCTTGGGAGAAGGAGCGACATTCTTGAAAGAAGAAGCCTCATGATCGCGTGAGATTAGGGTGACAAGAAGAGTTAACCCTAGTGGCGGAGGTCATGAGGAAAAGGGTTGGAGAACAAAGGGGCAAGTGGGAGCGATTGCAAAGCCACTTCATTTGCTCCGTATTGATAGGAAGTGCACAGAGCTCTCGCCTCGGCGGAAAGCCGCATCGCCCTTCCAGTCCACAAACCACCTAGGGAGCACTTGAGGTGGGGTGGCGGACCGCATGGCGTGCACGATTACTTGACCCAAAAAAATTGAATTGGGAAATGGTATGCCCAAGATGGGCCAAGAGGCGAAGCCCATGACACACGCAGATGTGGTACCACCAGCGATAACATCCTCTTGTAGTGCGGCTTCGCGATAAACCATAAGGCGATAGCGTTAGGAAAGAGCGAAGTCGGTGCCGTAAAGATGACTCTAAAGATAGATGCACGCAAGGTATAAGGATCACGTGACCCTAGGAAGGGTGGCGGCGGATACCAGATGGGAAGGTGAGATCGTTACTGTAAAAACCAAGGGTTATGTGCCCGGATGCGCTAATATCCCTCGGCGAATGCGAGGTCGCGCCTGATAAACATATCAAGTGTCGAGTCGGCACAGTAAGCTGGGATAGAACAACTTCGGAATAAGCATATAAAAGGAATTTAACGAGTTCTTCGTGACCTCCTTGCCAAGCAACAAGCACTTTCGGCTAAAAGCAATCGGGAAGACTTAACCCACGAAGGCACTCGATCATGAAGCACTCGAGGGGGCTCTTGTGGGGTATATATACCGGGGCCTAAAGCCCGGAACTGCGAGGCCCAACCAGTGGAGGCGGGCGGGCCCGTGTATGAGGCGGGCTGCTTAGAGGTGGCGAGGCATGAAGAATCGGGATAAACCCTAGTTAGGAAGCAAAGTCGTATTGGGCAAGGGATGATTGTAATCCAAACCAATATAGAATCGGGATAGATATGAAGATGCAACTTCCACTTCATATCAGAGTGCGATTCCATATTGTAACAGCCCTTCTCTGCTATATAAAGGGAGGGGACGGGGTACCATATACATACAATCTCATTGGCAATAGCTAGCCACATATAATTCGAACAGGGACTAGGGTCACTCTGAGGAAACAAGAATAGTGTCCTCGGCGAAACATTTGTATCGTCGGTAAAAAAAACCAAGCGACACAAAGTATCACCTCTATCGGCGGTTTTAGTGTAACGGCGACATATATACCAAGCAGGCTGTGTCCTCGACCCTCTTGAAACTTCGCCGATATAGACCGCGATCTGTGTCCTCGGCCTCCTCAAACCCGCCGACCACGGGCACTCGCCTCAAGCAGGGGAGTATCGTAGCGATGAAAATTGAATTTCAGATCCGCCAACAGTGTGTCCTCGGCCTCCTCAAACCCGCCCTTACAGGCACTCCGCCTCACAAGGCTGTGTCCTCGGCCCATTAAACCCGCCGACGGTAGCGGAGAAAAATTGAATTTCAGATCCCGCCAACACGAGGTGTGTCCTCGGCCTCATCAAACCCACCCCCACGGGCACTCCGCCTCTCAAAGCTGTGTCTTGGCAGTTAAACCCGCGACCACAGGCACTCCGCTCATGTGGGACCAACTGCAGGATGCTCGGGCCACTGATGTACGAAAGCTGTTTGTCGTCGGGAAAGCAGTACCGATGATAAAAATGGGTCTATGTCACGGCATAAATATTGCGGCGACGCAGATTAAATTTTGTCGATGGTTCTATTTGGTGCGATAATAGTAATTCAGATTAATTGAGAAAATCTATTTGAAAGTGTTTTTGTTTTTAAAAATTAAGAAAAAATTAAATAGAGCTTTTAGAATAGTTGTTAGGCAACATACATCTATATGACATGTAATTTTTTATTATTTAATTAATTGGTATATTCTGACCTTTGTGTGTGTCTCCGTCACGTTACCTCAATTAAGTACTTTGAGTAGAACCTTGTGGCGATCCATGAGACCAATTGAAAAGGCGAGAATGACTTAGAATAAATTTGTGCATGTTGTAAAACCTTTAAGTGACCCGTACAAATGTCTCGTTCGACCGTCGTAGGCTACAAGTATCGTCGAAGAAGAGCGTCACGGTGGTGGCGACTCTGTTAGTACTCTCCTTGAGTTTTCAAAGAATTTGTTGCTGACGATATATTGTCTCTCTTACGACGGTGTGACCGAGAGGCATTTGCATAAAAGTACATTAAAATCATCGGTGGCCCTCTTGGCTCGATCGGTTGTGCAAATTCGAGTCTTGAGACCACATACACATGCATCGATTATCGGCGGGGTAAAATTTTCTGCGCCATAAAAGAGAATGAGAAAAAAAAGTATAGTTATCTCTTTATAAAGAGATGATCAAATAGACAACATAAAACAACATTACATGAGTTATTATCCATAATAAATATTTTTTCATGTTATAATTAAAATTATAGAATCTCATAAAGACAACTTAAGATATCATTTATTATAGAAAGTATCTTTAGATGATCTTAAAAGTATATGGACAACAACCTTCCCTACTATTGTACACCCTAACATGCTTCTCAATCATTAAAGGTATATATACTAATTAAACCTATCAACATAATATGTCATTAGAGTAAGGCAGTGGGCAGATGTGCGTAGCCGGCGGGTATATACGGCCGGCGACACGAGTCATACATTATTGTCGTCGGTTTGAACTCATGCGCGGACAATAAGAGTGGGCCGTGTCTATGTCGGCGAGGAATATCGGCGAGCGACACCATCGGATCCATGCATCGATGTCGGCGGGGTAAGTCTGGCCGGCGACCGCGATTCGGCCCTTTTCACCCCGTCTTGTGACGCCATTTCTCTCTCTAGATGCTGCTGCGCCATTTCTTTCTTCAGCTCGGCGCTTCGCCATTTCTCTCTCTGCTTTGCTTTCGCGATCGTTTCTCCGCCTCCACTACGCCAGCCACCGCCTCCCGTCCGGCAAGCCCGCCTCCACCGGTCCCGACCGCCGCCTCCACCGCCCGGCCAGCCCGCCCGGCGCCCTGCTTGCCGCCCGACGCCGCCTCCCACCAGCTCACGTGGCGAGACCTCCCGGCCGACCTCGCGCCTCCGGTACTGTGGTCCGAGCCCGTGACTTCCCGGCGTTCGTGCTCCTCAAGCCACCGGCGCCCGCGCCTCCGGCTCCTCGCCCGCCGCCCTTGCGCCCGGCCGTCGCCATCGCCCATAGTCCCGGCCAGCAAATGCGCGTCGCGAATAGTGCTAAAAAAATAAACGAAGGTTTGTCTGAATGTTGTTTTGAGTGAAAAAAATATTTGCGAACAATTACATGTTTTGAGTTATGCCATTTAAATTTGGTGAAATGGTTGTTGTATTGAGCCATCTTTGCCAAGCATGAAGTTGTAGAGTCTCATATTTCTTTTGTAGTTTTCTTTTGTAGTTTGTCATGTATTGAAGCCTTTAATATTTTATTCTTTGCTAACATAGTAACATGTATGACATGTATGAGATTGTGAGGCATTTTTATTTCTATAGTCCGATTTGCTATATTCCTGTTCTTTGTTGTATTTTCCCTTACGAAAGACAAAACCAACACTTGAATTTTGATTTTGGTGCTTTCGGTGGATGTCCCAATTAAGTACCTAAACTTCTTCCTTGAAGATGATGATGAGCTTGAGCACATAAAGAAGGTGTCGAGAAATTTGAAGGTATAATTGCTTGTATACAAGATGTTTGCTCTAATGTCTAGCTAGAGGTTGAATTAGTATTTGGTATACCTAGATAAAGATGGATAATTTCTTGTAGATCGTGTTAAAGCCTTCAAATGCTAAATTCGAGGTCTTTATTGATTTTTGCCTGCATGTCTTGTTTAGGGAGAACAATAATTGTGGGAGGTCGTCCACACCCGAACCACGCCGCCCGGCTTTCCCAGAAGCTCAAATCCTGGCGTCGGTCCCGCCCTCGACCTCCTAGTCGCCATCTCCGATTAAGGTAATCTCGGTGTGAATGTAGCCCAATATATATGCAGAATGTAGTCTAAATTTGTGATGGAATGTATGTGCATAATGTTGTGATGCAATGAAATGTATATGCAAAATGTGGCCGAGTAATCCATGAGAAATGTATATGCTATATGTGGTTGTTATTATATTAAATATTGTCTTTTATCTGCTGAGTGGATGTCCTAGGTTTAGGGAGGTGTTGCGAAATTTCTAATAATTTGGTGAAGTTATGATTGGTACAATTACATAGGATCGCACATGATATTTCATCGGGTATTACTTAGAACCGTAGCTAACTTGATACTCAACTAGACAACGGATCGTTCTTAAGCTCGTCCTTTACAAAATCACGAGTCAAGCAAGAATATCTGGGCATTATTCTAGTGTGGCTAAGAAATCATATATAACCTCGATGAGTGGTATGGTTGTTGTGCATTTTAATTCTGTAGATTCAAATGGACATGATATGTAATTCTAGTGTTTTCGATTTCACGGAATCCAAATAGGAACTAAGGCATTTGTGTGGGAAAAAAATAAATGATTAGGTGTGTATATATAGTGTATATTGCTTGCAAATCAGCAGAGGCGAGTTAAACCCGTTAGGCGCGCTTATTTTAAGTAAGGAGCTCGGGCGGTGATTAGTTGGGTTCCATTACGAAAAGTGTTAGCTCTCATTGTCACATTTGGACAGCCCACGGATGTGTGCTTGAGTGCGATGGTGCGTGACACGAGGTGTCTGCAGTTGGGATTCGGCGGTATTTCCTGTCGTTCTCCTAGTGCATAACATAAGTGCGCCGTGCCGTCGTTGCACTTGGAGAACAACGAATTATCTTCCGGAATTGACCCAAGCACCCTCGAGCCCATTCACCGTCTAAGCCCACATCGATGGTGGAGTAAACCCTCCTATTTAGCAAGGCTTAAAGCTGTCTAAATCTGAAATTTGGATACATGCATTGGCGTTATGTAGTGGCGATCTTTGGATGGAAGATCGGCGGTGGATGTCACGATGGTTGGATGAAGTCAGGAGACACGCGGACGAGTGGATCGAAGACTAGAGCATTCGTGGATGATGCTTTCGAAGATTCCCGACCCTAATCGTGATGGTGTGGTGTCCTTCTAATTGCGTGCTCGAACAGAAGAGGACCAAGAAGGATATTAGCCATCACCTATGTAGGCATGGCTTCAAACCAAATTACTTTGTATGGGTAGCTCATGGCGAGAGGAAGCGTCCGGTGCGGTGTGTGCCACAATGGATTTTGAAGAGGGCTCTGACGAAGTCGAAGTTGATAGATTAGGCGAGCTCACGGATGATGTGGCTCGACTTCGATCTCTCCCAGGAAGAGTCAGAGCCACTTGCCGAACAATTCGAGAAGCTCCTTGATTACGCCAAGTTGCATTGCATGAGCATCTGATGTATTTGTACTCTCGGCGATGTCGCGTCTAATGGCGGTGAAGACCAAGTACAACTTTGTCGACCAATTGCTTCAGCGACCTTTGCAAAGCTATTTGGATAGCCTCCTTAGAGTGGACACAAGATGACTCGAATCTTCTGGTCGAAGAAGCTTCTTCGTGTGTTAGACATCTTGCGTGCGAGAGGATAGACTATTGCCCAAAGTTCTTCATGCTTTATTGGAAGACCGATTACGGTGACTCACTTTGTAAGCATTGTAATGAGAGTCGGTGCGAGGAAGTTAAATGTCTGAGCGTGGAATAGAGACAGACGGCGGTGGCGGAAAACATTAGTTTCTTTCAGATCGCATAGCGTCTGCGGCGTCTGTACATGTCCAAGGCCTGGCGAGACACATGAGGTGGCACAAAGAGGGCAAGCATAGAAAGGAGGCGTGATGATTCATCAAATCGATCTGAAGCTTGGAGGCACTTTGACCAACAACACCACTGATTTCTTGGCGGAGACTAGGAATGTGCGTATAGGCCTCTCGACCAGCGGGTTCCGCCATTCAATATGATGGCGCACCCGTACTCGTCTTTGGCGGTGTTAGCAATCCGTACAACTGCCGCCTCAACTCTGCTTGAAAGAAGAGTACATGTTTCTTTCTGTTATAGTACAGGGCCAAAGTCTCTGGAAAAAACTTAGATCTGTTCATGCAACCTCTGGTAGAAAAGTTGGTGACTGTGGACTAAAGGAGTATTGACACATGATAGCTACAAGGGGAAGAACTTTAGGATGCGTCTGCATATTTGTAGTCAATACCGATTTTCAGCGTATGGCATGTTTTCGGGTGGAACCGCATGGAAAGTTATCATGCCCTATATGCTGCGTAAACAACGATGCTTTCACCTTTGAAAAATGGGGGTAGAATCTGTTGGTTCATTGTCACCGTTGTTTCCTAGAGTAGAAAGCACCCATTTAGGAATCAAAAAGGCATTTCGCAAAGGCAAGGCTGTGAAGAAGGGGCCACCGAGCGTTTAGAAGTGCGAGGATATCATCGGTGGCATGGCGATCTAAGCGGATATCGGGTATGTGAAAGACTATGGTGAGGAGCACCATTGGACTCATAAGTGCAGCATCTACAACCTTCCTTATGCAAAAGACCTGAAGCTACCTCACAACATCGACGTGATGCACCAAGAGAAAAATATGTGCGAGTCAGTCGTGAACACAAACTGGGACATCCCACAGAAGACTAAAGATAACAAGAAAGCACGTCTGGACTGCGCTCTGATATGTGATCGGCCAGACATGAACCTCGATGAGAATGGGAGAAAACCTAGGGCAAAATTCGCCTTACGTTGGGCAAATAAAGCGATTCTTGATTGGATTAAGGAAAAGGTTAAATTCTCGAGATGGTTATCTGGCGAACCTTCGACATGCCGTTAGTATAGAGCAATGCAAGTTAAATGGGATGAATGCCCACGACTACAAAGTCTTCATAGGCGTCTGTTTCGGTAGTGTGGCGTGGATATGTTGGCGATGATATATGGATCACTTTGGCGAGCTTAGCTTCTTCTATAAAGAGCTCTGCGCAAAGAGATATCCGCATCGAGGATGGAGGAATTGGAGAAGGACATTGTCGTGCTTGTGACAAAGCTCGAGAAGATTTATGTCCTGGGTTTTCAATTGCATGCAACATCTCTTGGTTCATCGCCATATGAAGCAAAAGTTGGGGGGCGTAGCGATTTAGGTGGATGTATCTTGTGGGCGCATGATGAAAAGTCTTAGGCGAAGGTGAAGAACAAAGCACGAGTCGAGGCGGTATTGCGAAGCTTGGGCGATCGGGAGATCGCCTACTTCACGGACAAATACTGCGACAAAAACAAGGTCCATGTGCCACAACCAAGGTATAAGAAGGCACGTCCGAAGTACTTCCAACTTGGAGGTGTTCCATGACCAAGCCGGATGCAATGTCGGCAAAAGCACCACACGTGACTTGGGCCTTGCGGAAAAGGATTTGATTCGGTTATGCGTGTGCGACAACATGGATGAAATGAAGGTGTACATCGAGTAAGTCAATAAATTTCTAAAATAAGTCATAAATCGTACTTATGAAATAAATATCTGAAATAAATATTAAATCTTGTAGTCAATTTATTCAAGAAGAGTGGGAAGGATCGGGTGAACCTTGGGCGAACAAATTGACAATCACGAAGCAGACGAATTAAGTGGACAAGGCCGTCAAACTTTCTAACCTGGTTTCATTACCCGTAACCTTCTTCCTCTTATACAAGTTCACTTAATTTACAAATGTGTGGCATTTATTCCTTAATGAATTTTGCCTCGAATGCTTGTGCGATGTCAAAGACACGCGGCGTGCTAGCGATCTCCGACAAATGTCACGTGGATGCAGTGGTAGAATTAAGGTCCATGGATGCTATGATTGCCATGGATATCGATTTCGATCCGGCGGTGAGTCATTTCGCCCCAATGCAACTCACGGTGAGCAATGGCGTCGTGAGTTATGTCACCGATGACTCGGTGGTCGGACATAGAGTACTATAGGATCATCGAGAATATTGTAGAAATTTAGTATGAAGGCAACAAAGATCTCTCGCTCGTGCTCTTTCGTTGCAGATGGTTCCATCAACTAGTGGGGTGCGGCGTGCTCCAAAACTAGGACTAGTGGAGATCAATCATAAGAAGGTGTATCAAAAAGCTGGCGTGTTAGATTACTTGAGACGTGTCAATTTTGGTATTCTATCTGCCATCGCCCGAATTACAAAAGTTGGTGGATTGTACATAAATATTTTCCACAGTAGATTGCAGATCTCACGGAAGGCGACTCGATTCTCACCCGGGCGTGGAGGTATTCCAAGAACAAGAGTTACCGGAGAGTGCATGTCGATATTGGTGATGGGCTAGATAATATTTTGGGATCGGTATACCCATCTCATGTAGAAGGAGAAGAAGAGGAGGAAAGGGTAGAGGAAGAGGAAGAGGTAGAGGAAGAGGAAGAGGAAGAAGCGGAGGAAGAGGAAGAAGATTTTAAGCTATTTAATTTTATAGGTTTAATTTTATATACTTTATGTCATTTAATTTTATATACATTTATATTTTATTCGTTTCAATTAATATGAATGTACTTTATTTCATTTAATTTAATTTGTGTGGGGATGGCTCGATTCTGAAGAAGTTGGCTTCAAAATTGAAGAAGGTCTTGGGAAGGGGGCATGAGGAGTCTGAGGCAGGCGGCTCACCCAGTCTGGCCTTCCCGGGAGGAGGAGGAGGAGCAGGTGGAGGTGGAGGAGGAGGAGGAGGAGGAGGAGGAGCGGTGGAGGTGGGCGGATGAGCCGTTGGGGTGATTGGCGTCGGAGCACTTGAGGAGGGTGAGGGCGAGGATGAGGGCGGGGGCGAGGCTGGAGTCCATTGGAGTCTGTTGGTGCCGAGTCAGGGGTGCCTCGCCTCGAGCTCTGAGGATCCAAGAAGAGTCGGCGGAATAAATTGCCAAAGCCCACAGATCCGGTAAACGAGGATCTTGATAGTTGTTTCTAGGCGAAGGTATGTGCTATAAATTTTGATGTCTTTATTGCTAACCACAAACTTGATAACTACTTGTTATGAATTCTTCATCAAAGATGGCTTGGTTTGCCTCAACAAGAGTAGCGAGCCGGGCCACTTGCTAGGGGTGATCTTGAGCGGCTCTACCCGGGCGAGTGGGCGAGGTGGTGCTCGGCCCGGTGACTAGATGGGCGACTACTCGCTCGTGGAGGGCGACCGGGGAGGCAGCATCGCGGATCATTGCATAGCCGAGTTACGGGTAAGTTGTCATTTCTATTAATGTTTTCGTGTTTATAGCTTCACGTGTTTATTTCGTTTGAGCGAGTGTCGGCTTGTACTGCGCATCGGGGCGACTATCATGCTTGCATACATGCTCGACACAATGGCGGCAAAAGGCGATCGAGGGCGCCATCGAGTTATGCTGCGGGCCGCGATGATGAAGCACTACAAAACGCGAGGATGAAGATCTCGAGGGCACATGCCTTGCGTGATACCTCGGCGAAGAATACTGCCTTGGCGTCCGGTTGGATGGACAAGTGTCCACACGCTGGAAGGATCTCTGCAAGATGTGGGCATCGAAGGAGTGGATCGAGAGGTGCAAGAGGAGCAGGGGAATCGAGAAGCCAACCACGAGATCGTGTGACCTACCTAGGTGGATGAGGCATGGGTCACGTCGTAGCGATATCGTAAGTATACTAAGTACAACTCTAGCATTCTTGTCAATTCAGTTTTCATTTCACATTTGAAATTGAGCTGCGAGTCGGAGGCAGGACTTGACCCAGCGAGTTCACCGTGTGGGCCTTGAGCACACGCCCGTGTCCGACTTGACGGTACACAACCACCGATGCACGGTTTGCCGGAGAAGATTGTAAGTGACTTTCTCTTTTCATTGCTCTCTGACTATTGCAAGCGTGGCGAGCTAATCCACTTCATATCTTATTTATTTATGAGGATACATCTGGTGCAGCCATGAAGGAGAAGCGCAGTGTACCGGTGTGACCCCTTGACCATGCGGTCGACCCTCACGGTCATCTCGACGATTCGGTGGGGAGAGTCACGGCGGGCTTCGGCTTCATGGACTCGGTGGTGGCGCCGAATCGTCTGAGGCCAAGTCGGGACACGTTATGACGAGCCGCCTCTTCGCCGGTCTGCAGCTAAAGCCCGGCGAAGATGATCGTAGAGTTGCGGCGGCAGGTCACGGCGGATGAAGCGGCGGAGGCGGCGGATGGCGGCGGAGGCAAAGGGCGAGAGGAGGATAGGAAGCGTCTGAGGCCCTCGAGTCGGAACCTCTGGATGTACAACTATTTCGAGTAATTAAGATTGTATCGTAGCTTCGTTGTACTTACGTTTGAGATGTTAACATATCATATCCACGGTCATTGCGGCGGGACCCTCGGCCGGTACCGAATGCCACCTCCCGCCGTTCTTCACGCGGAACATCGGCCGCGCCGGGGTAATGCATTTTGTTCGATTTTAGCTAACTATTCATACAAGTACACAAATGCACAAGAGTTTTGAAAATTGTGGTTTCCTCTATTCTTGTAGGTGTCCACCTCATTGCGCCTTCTCTGCGATGAATGCTCATGAGGTGATTCGATGGCACTAGATCGACTCTGAGATCAATTAAATAAATATTTGTGTTTCTTGATCCGTTTGCTAGTTCCTGAGACTTAGTTAGTTATTGCTTTTCTTGGTTCATAGACACATTGATTGTGAATGTGATATACACTTTTGGTTTGTGAGCTGAATTTGTGAATTATTAATGCATTTTGCTATATGTGCTATATGTGCTTGGTTGGCTATCCTAATTTGCTTTATGTTGTTATCATATCAAGCTGTTGTCTTTTATGCGCTAAGTGGATGTCCTAGTTTTAGGGAAGTCTTTCTGAAATTTTTTACTCTTTAAGTGCATTACAATCTTTTAATAAATGGAAATTGCTTTAGGTTGAGTGAAATATGGTGTTGATCATAGTCTTGAGCGTTGAGCAAAACACATTGGAAAGCTTGACTAATGAAGAAGTTGCATCCAAAATAAGAACAATTGCTCGATGGAGGAAAGTTTGGTTGTAAGTACTTACATACTTTTGTTTTCTTTCAATATGTATGCCTAGTTATTATTATGCTTTATTTTGTCGATAAAAGGAGTTATTATTATACTTTATTGACAGATTGAGAGAGTTTTAAGTTGTTTTATTTTGTTTCTGCGGTACAAAATGTCGAGAATCGGGAGAAACTAAAATACCCCCATATCCACTAAGTCTTTGTGGAGCTTGAAACTTGCTTCTAAGTACATCGAGAATGAGTTTAGAGCACACTATGAAGGTATTAAAAATATATTTTTAGAGTTTTATTTTTCATAACAGTTTTGCTAGCTAATTATGGCATAGCTCGGTGTCACGATGTTTTGTTTGCTGGTTTCTTATGATGTCCATACCGAGGTGGTGAAGGTCGATATCTGTTCCTCATAAAATTAGACATATTATAGCCTGTTTGGGAGAGCTCAGGTTCAGCTCCATTTCGAGATCGACACTTATAGGCTAAAATAAAGTAAATTAAGTTTATATTTTTAGTCTAAAATGTAAACAAAATGATCTACCTAAACATTTGTTAATGTACTCACAGCTCGACTCTATAAATTTACGGAGCTAGGAATACCCTGCTCTACTAACTCCATAAATTTTGGTGAAGCTGGAGCTGTCCCAAAACCCCTATGTAGCCTATCTTCCCGTTACATGCTATACACTAGGGATTAGTTTACGCCGAGACAGGCTTGCATAATATTCCACTGTCGCAGGTTCTGCTGTGGATTGCAGCTATTAAGTCAAGGTTGAAGCTCTGCAGCTAGCTGGGCGTGATGCTGTTGCGCAGCTGGCGCTTTGATGATTTGGTCACTTTGTACAATTTGACAGGAAGGTCCTGGTGCAGAGCGTCTCTTCAGGAGTCTTAATTAGGCATGACTTCTCTTGTAGGATCGATTACTGTGGACTGTCGATCGATGATCTCTTCGTTCCATGATTTGCTAATGTCCAGTCAGTACAGATTGGATTTTCCTCTTGTATAACATGGTGTTGTGCATCCCTTCCTTTCTTCCTTATGCACCAATTTTTCTCTCCAGCAAGATAAAAGAAGATGACCAGCCGAATGCCCTGTCGACTCGATCCCTGCATCAATCGATTCAAACCTCCTTGCAGTCGCATAATTCTACGTGTTAGTTTCTCGGCTCTCACCTTGAGAGTTTCAGGCCTCAAAGTCAGTCCCGACCATGGTTTACATCTCTGGTTCTGCCCCCAACATCAGATCAGGAGATCCTCCTCATTTCAGCCAACTGAATTATCTTATTGGAAGATCGTCTAGGTGCTTTGGCAAACTGAAACATATCGAGAAGCACGCAAGTCAACATGACGTTATCTTCTACCCCGAAATGAGACAACGGAATCTCACCACAAGAACAAATGACCTGTAATCTTTCACAATTGAATGTGACGCCAAAGCCCACTGCAAGATCAAATAGAAGATGCTCCACAACCAGAAGGTTTTAAAAAAAGTAAGAACAATGATTTGTTCAACCGTGCAAAGCCGTCACGGAGGCGATGACACGCATGATCGTAACGATCAATATATCTTTGCACCAATGAGATATAAGGTAATTTACATCCGGAAAATGGAAATCAGTCCACAGTTGTAACTCTGCAAGGATCAACCGATACACCGCGGAAGGCCGCTGCTAATTACATTCACATTTGTGAGCCTTCTCCTGGAGTGATTATAAGCTAGCACTTGCAACAGTCAACAATACTTATTCGCCTGCCGTCTCCTGCACTGCACTCGAGTCATCTATGTTACATCAATCAGAAGATCAGGGACGAACGGACGGACGGCTACACAAAAACAAATCAAGATTCAAGAAAGAACAAGGATGAAATGCTTCTTGTTGTTCATGGAGATTAATGTGCTGGTGCGCATGCAATGCATGCGCGAGCAAGAGCAAAACCATGAGAGCGAGTGAGCAAGATGGTCATTGGTGCATCTTCGCCGGGGCCGCCGGGTAGCCGACCGGCATGACGTAGGGTGCGTGCCCCGGCGGGAACATGACCGGCGTGCCGACGGCGGCCGACACGACGTGTCCCGGGACGGGGTGGCCCATGGGCGCCCCGTACATACCCACCCCGGGCATTGGCGGGGGCCCGGCCCCGGGGTGCTTCATGGCCCCAGGCCCCAGTGCCGCGGCAGGGGCTACCCGTGGCCTGGCCGGTGATCGGGGCCTGCTGCGCGGCGACGTCCCCGCGGTGACGCTAGTGATGTCGTGGATGCTGGAGCGGCGCCGGTCCCGGTTCATGGAGTTGAGGCGGATGAAGTACTTCTGTGCGTGGCTCGCCACCTGCGTCGGCGTCCGCGAGATGACGAAGTTGCGCGAGATGCTCCGCCAGTCGCCCTTGCCGAACTTGTCCAGCCCCAGCAAAAACAACCTGCAGCGTCGTCGGATTGCCGTGAATGCAGGAACATGGTTAGTGTGTGTCAATTATTATCAGATCCTGTGCTAATTGCTCAAAGATGAACACTTAAATACAAAGTTTAATTTGTTCATCGCATGGCAGACCAAGATGTTCTATAGGAAGAAAGAAGAACGAAACACTGATGCAAGCTTGAAGGCAAGAGCTCGTGGAGATTTCTGTACCTGTGCTCTTCCTCTGTCCATGGGATGCCCTTGCGCCTCTCCTGCTCTGCCTTGGAGCAGCTCTTCCCCACATCGATGCCACTGCCCTTGCGCTCCTCGCGCCGTTGCCCGCCATCGCCGTCTTTCGGCGTGGCAGCGGTGCTGTCGGGCGGCGCCGCGGACTCCTCACCATCGTAGCACGGGACCGGGACGCGGCCGGCCTCGATGGCACCTACGTCCTCAACCAGCGCCTCGTAGTGGCACCGCACCTCCTCCGCCGACCGAGCCGGCACGCTCGCCGCGAGCGCCACGAACCAGTCCTCGTTCGGCGGGCCGTCTGTGGGCGGTGGCGCGGCAGCCGCGAGCGCGTTCTCGAACGCCTTGTCCTCCTCCTTGGTCCACGACGCCGTGGTCGTTGCCTGAGAGGTCATCGGGGGGTTGCCCGCACTCTGTCGGCGGCTGTGGTACGGCGCAGGTTAGCGGCGGCGTACGATAGGTAGGACTTTAGAGTGGCGGGACGGAACCTTATCCAGAACCAGAAGGGTCCTAGCGCGTATACGATATATATACCGGTGGTTATCATTGATTTTTCGGTTGGTTTTAGGCGTAAATATAGCCGTCAAAAATGGTTTTGTGTACTCTGGCCTCTCAGGAAGGGGTGTGTGTGTGTATATATATATATATATATATATATATATATATATATCCAAAAGCACGTTGTCATTGACGTAAAATGTAGTCGTTTACTCGCGATCAATCAACAGTAGTTAATAAAATAGCAAGAACGAGAACACACAAAGTAGGAGGCAAAGTTCTCTCTCGTTATTAGATTGATCTTTTGTATAAAAGGGTGTCTAATATATTGTAAAAGATAGTAAGAGATATATTTGGATTCACCCACACATAGAGATGGAGTCCAACCAAATACGATTACGAAATCTCTTATTTCATAACACTTTCCTTTGAGTGAATACCATGTAATACACATGTCTTATCAAAAACACTACTTAAAAACCCAACAGGAAAAAAGCACATTGCACTCGTATATTGTGTTACACTAGCTACCTCATTAAAACCTTCATGTGGGAAACTTCAGAAAAACTCACTAAGAGAAAAAAAGTACAACTTATAATTTTTGGGATTTACAATATAACCTTTAGGATCATCCACAGGGTCATGGTTCAGGGATTTATTCCTCTTGAACTCTGCAAATCTCTAAGTCATTTCATTTCAAAGCCATTCACATATTTGAAATGTAGATTTTAGTAACGACTTAGTGAACAAATCTGCAAGATTTTCACATGATTTAGTTTACAAAATCTTTACCTCACAATCCTTCTAGAGTGTGTGAGGATAGAAAAGTTTAGTAGCAATATGTTTCGTGACATTGCTCTTCACATAACCCATTTGAATTTGAGCAACACAAGCAGTATTATCTTCAAAGATAATCATGAAGGTATTGATGGTGTTAAGACCACATGACTTCTGAATATGGTTAATCACACGTCTTAGCTAAACACATTCATGTGAGACTTCATACAAAGCTATAATCTATAAGTGGTTAGTAGAAGTACCTACCAAAGTCTGCTTACAAGACCGCCAAAAAATAGTTGTACCACTATAGAGAAATACAAAATCAGTCTAAAATTTGGCACTGTGGAGATTAGACAGATAGCCAGTATTCGTATATCCCATCATGGTTAAGTTTTGGTTATTCTGGAAAAACAATCTAAGATTTTAAGTACCTTAGAGATATCTGAGTAAAGTCTTGACACTAATCCAAAGTCTTCTAGTTGGGACTACATTGTGTCCTACTAGCAAATTTACTGCGAATACAATATCATGCCTTATGCAATTTGCAAAATACATAAATATGGGACTTCAAATCCTAAGATTTTCTCATTTTCCATCCTTAGTTTGAAAAGGGTCTTTATCCACTTCATGAGATCTTACTACCATGGGTTTTTTTAACATCCCAAAAATTTCAATAAAATAAAAATAAATATTTTAAATTTGAATATAATTATTTCTGAGTTTCCTTGGCATTATTGGTTTTATTTGGATTTCTCTGGAATTATGCTTTGCACTGAAAAATCCAATAAAGAGAATTTCTAAATGGATAATGGTAAAAAGATAAAAAGTAAAAGTAAAATTTTGAAAAATTTATATTAAAATTTTTCTTGCAGATAAAAGTAAGTAATAATTGAAAAGACAACTTTTAACTAAAACGTTGAGCAGTTGGAATTAATGAAAAATTTTCTCACCTTATCTCATTCTAAAAAAATTAAATAATACCCTAAATACAGTAGTTACACCTGGTAAAAATATTAAAAATTAATACAAATTTTAGAAGCTTTTAAAAATTCAAAAATAGAATCATTGAAAATCTAAAAATTAAAATGTCAGAATTTTATGAAAATAATTATTCAAATTTTTGACTTTAAAATTTTATGAAAGCATTAATAGCTCATTTATAACTCATAAAGAATTTTTTATTTACATACTTACATAAATCAAAATCCAAAAAGGAACTTACGGCGAGTCATCAACGTCGGAATTTCTAATAATTTTCTATAAAATATTTTAACCCAAAATTTTTATAGAAGGTCGTCCACCACCAGGAGACCATAGTAAAAAAGTTTAGAAATATTTTGACCAGTTATGATAGCTCGATTATGGATTTTGTACTGCCCTAAATATTTAAAAGATGGTTTGAAAACTAGTTAACTTTCAGGAATTGTTATATGAAAACCACAGTGGTGAATTGAGCTAAAACCAAAGAAAATGGAAACTATATACCTTGGTCTCCTTACATCAAAGTTCCCGCTCTTAGGATGAATTGTGACTCTTATGATCTTGTTCACCGTCTTTGAAATGGAGAGCGAAGCCCTCAAGCTTTCCTTTAGCTGCCTGGTCAGATCATAAAATTCACAACTTCATCTAAGCTCAAAACAGGGTCATCGTGAATTTGAGGAAATCCACTATGAAAGATTCCCAAAACATGCTCAAAATCTTCCTTTGTAGTAGCATACACGCGAGAATCTGTCATCCAAGTAATGGAGTCAAAAGACTTAGGGATAAATAAAGTAGCGTAGAACTGCCTGATTATCTTTTCATTGCAATCTGTCCCCCCTCTAAGAAAATGATACAATCCTGCTCCTCCAAAAAGCTCAGGGACGCCTACAAAGTCTGCTTGCTCCCTGATATGATTCCAACTAACCCACCTCTGATTTGTGAAATCCTTTTCTAAGTAAATATGCTCGTAGACCTTTTGCTGAAAGAGGGAGTGGAATCTCGGGTTGGTTGCATTGCGAGACTGGAGATATTGATTTTCTCCTCTAAGTGCAAAATAGTTTTCACCTTTGATCTGAGAGGGGTCATTCTTATGTCTCCCTACTTGAGGCAACTCCTCATCCTCATCAAAACTTTCTTCCTCATCCTCTATTTCATCTTCACTTTCATAGATCTCTTCTTCATGTGGCTCATTCACCGGGCCTTTTCCCTTCCTGGACTTGGATGTCCCAGCAGGTGCTTTTCCTTGAGCTGCCGAGGATCTCATTGCAATGGTGAATGAGTCATTACTGCTCTCGCTATTCGTGTCAGGTGTAGGGACTCCACGTCCACGAGTAGACTTCCTGACACCCTTGCGACCTTGACCCCAGAGGAACCAGCCCCAATAGAAGGATTTCTTGATCGAGGCATGATCTGAGATGAACGAAAGGAATTTTTGGGAGTGAGAGCAATATCAAGGTATGCTGGTATTTGAAAAAATTGATAAATATGAATTGAAGTGATCTAGCCTTTTAGAAGCTACCCCAGTTGTGCCTACTGTGCAAGCGCGGTACTACCGCTCAGGAGGCCGGTAGTGCTGGACATGCATAGCCGAAACACAGCTCGGTACTTCCGAATCCATATTTTGACAAAAACTTGTGTTTTGGATTTGATTAGGATATCAAATAGCAAGAATTAACCTCTATTCGACCTAATCCATCAAGTTTTTGCACAAAATCTTGCAACAATTCACATTATTCAACATTTTCAATCAAACCCTAAATTGCTCAAAAGAAGAAAAAAGGAGAGAGGAGAGGAAAAAGGAATACCTCTTGAGAGAGATGAACAAGCACTAGATTCAAGAGGAGAATGGGCTCGGATTTCAAATTTTTGAGAGGAATTTGGAGTTAGGGTTTGAGGAGAGGAGAAAGGGGCCTGGAGAGAAAAGAGAGAGGAGAGGTACTACCGGGCGCAGCAAAAGAATAGGAGAGAGAGAAGAACGATCGCACAAGGCAATTAACCTGCCCCCTATTCACACTTCGAGCGGCACTACTGCTCTCAACATCCAGTAGTGCCGGATAGTCGGTACTACCGCTCTCAACATCCAGTAGTGCCAGATAGTCGGTACTACCACCAAACAACGCCGGTAGTGCCGACCTCACGGAGGTTGCAGGGTGACACTTAAGAGAGATGTTGCGAAATAGCTCACATGATCTCAAGACTTGATGATAGCATATTTGAGCATTTCCAACTGAGAAAGCTTTCAAGAAGCAATAAATTTAAATAATTTTTATTCAAAATAGGTCTTTTAGAGGGATCAAAGATTTTAAGAAATAAAGACGGATGAAGAGACAATTTAAGATTGAGCTGTTCGAGTCAAAAATACCTTTTAGAAGTCTAGAAATATTAGTATTCTAGTTCTAATGGCCATGACTTGATTTGTGTTTTAGTTAGATCAATATGGATTAAAGTTTTGATTTAGGGTATTTTGATGAAAATGAAGTTTTTGTCAAAAAGCCTTTTTATTTTATTTTCAAAATAGAGAGAGTATACTGGGGTAAGTGTTTCAAGAGATGAGATTTATAATAATGTATTGAAAATGAAGTTTTTAAGCAAGTTATCATTCTATAAATCCCAAAATAGACTATCTTCAAAATAGTTTGGCCTAAATTGTTCTAGAATCATTTTTTTGAAGTATATTAGTACTATTTTGATATTTTCACATTTAGGGGATGTAGTATATACGTGAAACGCATAACACTCCCCCTTAATGTGTGACACAACTAAAAGAGCAAAGATCAATTAAAACCAACAAACATCAAAATAGTGAAATCAATTTAGATGCAGTCATTTAGGCCACAATAGAAATATCTATGACATTCAACTCATTCCTCAATTTACAAAACCGGGTTTCATCTAAAGGTTTGGTGAGTATATCCACTAATTGATCTTCGGTTCTAATATGACTAATCACAATATCACCTTTGCTAACATGATCTCTTGAAAAATGATGGAGGATATCTATATATTTGGTTCTTGAGTGTTGGACCGGGTTATTGGCTATTTTGACAGCGCTTTCATTGTCATATAAGAGAGGCACCTTTTTGAAATTAATTATATAATCCATTAAAGTTTGCCTCATCCATAATAATTGAGCGCAACAACTACCGGTGAAATATATTCAACGGTGGAGGATAAAGATGTGAAATTTTATTTCTTGGAGAACCATGAGACTAGGGATTTACCTAGCAATTGACAACTCCTAGAGGTGCTCTTTCTATCCACTTTGCAACTCGCATAATCCGAATCAAAATATCCAATTAAATCAAATTTTGCACCTTCGGGATACCATAACCTATATTTGAGGAATGATTTAAATATCTTAGAATTCTTTTTAGGGCTACTAAATGACATTCTTTAGGAGAAACTTAAAAACGTGCACACATGCAAACACTAAACATGATATCGGGTCTAGATGCGGTAAGATAAAATAGACTACCAATCATAGATCTATAAAGTTTTAAATCTACCGGTTTACCTACCTCATTTAAGTCGAGATGCCCGTTAGATGCCACTGGAGTCTTAATTGGCTTCGCGTCTTCCATGCCAAACCTTTCAAGAAGATATTTGATATATTTTGTTTGGCTCACGAATATCCTATTTTTTAGTTGCTTGATTTGATGTCTGAGAAAGAAACTCAATTCTCTAATCATGGACATTTCGAATTTCCTAGACATCATATCACCAAATTCTTTGCAACAATCTTCATTAGTAGAATAAAAATGATGTCATCAACATATATTTGGCATATAAAGAAATCTTCATAAATTATTTTTGTAAAGAGTGTAGTGTCAGCCTTCCCAATTTTGAATCCTTTAGAAATTAGAAAATCTCTAAGTCGCTCATATCATGCTCGAAGAGCTTGCTTGAGACCATATAGCGCCTTAGAGAGTTTATAAATATGATTTGGGTGTTTAGAATTTTCAAAACCGGGAGGTTGTTCTATAAATACTAACTCGGATATTTGTCTATTTAAGAATGCACTCTTTACATCTATTTGAAACAATTTAATATCAAAACAAGATGCGAATGGAAGCAAGATTCTAATTGCTTCTAATCTAGCTATGGGTGCAAAAGTTTCACCAAAATCCAAACTTTGACTTGAGTGAAACCTTGCGCCACTAATCTAGCTTTATTCCTTACAACAATACTATTTTTATCTTGCTTATTCCGAAAGACCCATTTTGTGCCAATGATGTTATATTCCTTAGGTCTTTCTACTAAAGTCCAAACATCATTTGGACAAAATTATTTAATTCTTTATGCATTGCATTTATCCAATCCGGATCATCTAGGGCCTCATCTATATGAGTAGGTTCAAACGAAGATACAAAGGAGTAATGTTCACAAAAAGCGACACGAGATCAAGTTTGAACGCCCTTACTCACGTCACTCAATATTTGATCTATTGGATGATCCTTGGAGAGACCATGATGAATTCTTTGAAGTAGAGGTTGATCTTGTTGCTCATTATCCTTCTCATTCACATCGATAGATTGACCTTGACTTGGCGTTGCAAAAGTAGAAGGCTCAACTTGAGTGGAGAAGGTTGATCCTTTTTATCTACTTTCGGCTTCACATCTCCAATTGTCATTATAATACCGCAAAATCATTTTCCTGGGTTTTTGGCCGAAGTTGTCTTCATTTTCTTGATTCAAGGATTTATTCTGGAGAAAAGTTTTGTCGCGTCGCAGTTTATTAAAGGTTTTGAGTTTTTCCGTGAAATACTTATCGGAATGAGTGTTTTCTCTGTGCCGTTTAGTTTTGCGGCATGTTGTCTGTCCTGACAATTATCGTTTCGCGCCAAGAATTTAATAATTTTGGTTCGCGCTAATGGTTAAAGGTGGATTTTGGTTTTTTGGAGGGGCTTTTGGGTATTCTCCTCCTCACCTAATATCTCTCCTTCCTTTATGTGTGGCTCTCATTCCTTGGAAAAAAAAGAGCCACCGACTTCTGCTCTTTTTCCCTCTTGGCCAAGCCATCCTGGTGGTTCTCCTCTCCTGGCGTCTCTGCTGCCCCTCTCTCCTGGCGCCTTGCCCCTGTTGGCCGAGCTCCTTGGCGCCTTGCCCTGCTGGCCAAGCTCCTGGTGCCCTTGCTCCTGTTGGTGAGCCCTCATGGCGCCTGCTTCTTCCGAGGCCAGCGCCAAGCGGCAAGGCAGGACGACTTCCAGCGACAGCGGCGGCAGCAGGCGTGACAGACAACTCTCCCCACCTCCCTTTCCTCCATGAGTAAGAGATTTGAGGTAAAAAAACCCTAGGTGGTGGGGATCCTTTTGGCATGCATGCAAGGTGTTTGTGCTATTGCTTAGCTAGGACTCCTGATATTGAGATGTTGGAGGTTGGGGATTGGAGAGACTAGAGTGTTTGGAAATTTTCTGGTTCGAGCAGATTTTTGTCCCTTGTTAGAGCTGCTGTTTGAAAATTCTACCAGCGTTTCCTGGGGGTTTGGCTGTAACTAAAGTTGTAGATAATTAAATTACCTTTCAATAGAGACTGAAATCAACAAGTTTCGTTCAGCCGTTTGAAAGTTATGGTTATTTTACCGCGTGCTATCTAGAGCGAAGTATTTTTATGGCTGTCTGCTGTTCGTCGCAAATCTGGAAATAATCGGTGCTTTTCCCGGTCAGTCGGCTATAGAAAAAGTTGTAGATAATCGAAGTACCTTTCAATGAAGTCCAGAATCGCTAAGTTTCGTTCAGCCGTTTGAAAGTTATGGTCGTTTTACCAAGTGCTGCCCCGGGTTGGCAGATTTCTGTTTTCGGGTTTAGGAGTAGGTTGCGAAGCCAAATTATTTATGAGTCTTGCGTTGTATTGTGGGTGTGTTTTTTGAGTGGATTATATCCATGTGCAGGTGGTGTGACCCGGGGTGGCAATCTCGTCTCGCCACACCGTCTCGAGAAGTTGAAGGCAAGTGTATTGTCTTGGTTGTGGCTTAGGTGGCTAATTGGTTTTGCAAGCATATAATTATCCATGTGTTATTTTAATATTTTCATGTTTGATTTTGCTTGTGATGTGATGAATGGGAATGGTTAATTGGTTATGCTATCGTTCAATCCTAGATTATATGAAGTGCATCAATGTTTGTTTGTTTGTTATGTGTGTTGATTGTGAATCATATGCCTTGTCAATATGCCATGTGTTTCATTTTATATATGCCTTGATGATGCTCCCTAGTATGATTAGGCTAATGGGAATATAGAAGATATAAGATTTGCGTTATGAGAATAGCTCGAATTGTGGTCATGATATGCGATTGTGGCGATTATGTGAATGTTGCGATATATGTGACCTTATGGATATGAAAGTTGAGAATGGCCTTTTTCATATATGTGTTTATGAAAAGTGCATCTTTGGAGTGAATGCTTTGTGGGTTGTTTGTTGGACCCGTACAATGCCAAATGGATATAATGCTATATCACACGTTCATAAGATTGCTTACTACTATGAGAGATGAGCGTGAATAATAAAGTTGTGAGGTTGGATTAATCGAAAAAGTTGATTTGCTATCTTGAAAATTAATTATGTCTTTAGTGCGAGTGTTAATGTGATTGACCATGTCGATGAGATTAGTTGAGAATATGAATTTGAATGTTGGGAATGCGGATATGAGTATTGAGAATATGGATATGAATGTGAGGAATGGCATTTGCATATGTGCATTCATGAATTGCATTGAGCAGGCGGTGAGAAAGTTATCACGGAGTATAACTAATCCGAGTGCTCGGAGTTCCTACCCGTAGTCCCATCCTTTGGCGTGGATGGGAGCGGTGTTAGCGTAGGACCCGCTCTTGGGTAGCGGGCAAGCCTGTTTTGGCGAGGCCCTTCCACAGGATGGTTGGGTTTTGAGGGCACACATCGGCGGGTGGTGCTCGGCAATATCGGTATTGCTTGAAAAAGAGGAGATGAGTCATGCATGATGCACCATATACATGAGAAGGCATCATATGCATGAGAAGGCATCATACGCATGAGAATGGTGAAATATGCATGAGAATTGTGAAATGAAATGAGCATATGAGCATGCAAGCATATTTGCATCTGCATTGCATTGACACAGAGGAATCATGTTTAATGAGTTGGTTGTGATGTATGAATATGATATTCTGCTTTTGAACGGCATATTGCATTTGTATTGCATTTACGATCATGAATCATGTTTAATGAGTTGGTTGTGATGTATGAATATGATATTCTGCTTTTGAATGGCATATTGCATCTGAATTGCATTTACGATCATGAATCATGTTTAATGAGTTGATTGTGATGTATGGATATGAGATTCTTCCTTTGTATGTTTTATGCACTTGAGTATGAAAGCATAAATGCATTCCATTGCATTGTGTGTTGCAACTGATAAATGGGATTGATGAGAATGGGAAGAACAGGTTGAGGATTGAGGCGTGGACTCATCCAGGAATGTTTATTGAGGCGGGGTAAGATTTAGTTATGTTTTCGAGTTGGTTGTGGTAAGTGGAGTTAGTTATCCCTCTTTTACTAGTTGAATTTCTATATATTAATGGCTATATCAAATTCTAGAGTAAAATTAATTCAATTAAATTCAATACTTCTTATTAATGTTGCACTTTCTTTGAGTCTTGGACTCACGCTTGTTTACTTCTGTGTTAGGTGCCTTGAAGGCGCCTCGTGGGATGGGAGTAGAGCACGTGCACGCTGCGGTCACCAACAACCCAATTAATTGTTTCATTAATAATGGTTGTAATAAATCGATTGTATTGTGTTGATCGGCGTTGCGTAGTTGGTTAATTGCTGATTGGAAATGTGATTGATTATCTAAGGACTGTTAGAATGATATTATATAATTGCTATTGTTCCTTTATGCTGAGTGGATGTCCTTTGTTCTAGAGAGGTCATGCGAAATTTTGTAAATTCGGTGACTTAGTTTTAAGCCGGTTCAAGAGTTTAGAGATTAAATTCAGTTTCAATCTTTTAAATAGAGGTGTCGTTTGTTATTTAGAGTTTTTGGTAGCATTAGCAGTCGTTTAGGCGCGGAGTATTCTGATCACATTCTTCATTACTTCTCTTAATCCTTCATCACCTACATCATCCAAGTTGTCTTGCTCTTCTTGAGAGCTGTTAGTTTCATCGAATTCAATATCACAGTTTCTTTTACAAGCCTTTTATTTTTATTAAAAACATGATAACCTTTGCTATTTGAAGAGTAACCTAGTAAGGAACTTTCATCACAACGACTTTGAAATTTTAAAAGCCGAACACCCTTTTTTAAAATATAACATTTGGAACTAAAAACTCAAAAATAGGAAATATTCGGCCTTCTTCCAACAAGAAGCTCAGAAGAGGTCTTTTTCAAAAGATGATGCAAATAAAACCTATTTGTTGCATGGCAAGCGGTATTGATAGCTTCCTCCCAAAACTATCAGAAGTGGCATATTCATCAAGTATTGTTCTTGCCATTTCAATTAGTGTTCGATTTTTTCGTTCTACGACTCCATTTTGCTCCGGAGTGTAGGTGGCGGAAAGTTCATGCTTTATTCCGAGTTCATCACAATAATCTTCAATTTTTGTATTTTTGAACTCGGAACCATTATCACTACGGATTTTCTTTATTTTGAAATCAAATTCATTTTGAGCACTTTTCACAAATCTTTTGAAAATTTTAGAGGCTTCGGATTTGTCATCCAAAAAGAATACCCAAGTGAATCTAGAGTAATTGTCAACAATGACTAAGCAATAGGAATTACCCCTGATGCTCTTATAGGTTATCGGGCCGAATAAATCCATATCTAAGAGAGCTCTAATGGACTAGATGTGGACATGATACTTTTTGAAGGATGAAAACTAGCCACTTGCTTGTCGGCTTGACAAGCACTACAAAGTCTATTTTTCTCAAATTGCACATCTTTCAAGCCCACAACTAAATCATTTTTGAAAAGCTTTTTGAGTTAAATCATCTCAACATGAGCTAGTCTTCTATGCCATAACCATCCTAAAGAGTTTTTTGCCATTAAGCATATTTGAAGACAAGAGTCATTTGAGGTGAAGTCAACTAAATATAAATTTCCAAATCTAAAACCTTTGAATACTAGAGAGTTATCATTTTCTTTAGAAATAACTACACCATTTCTAGAAAAACTACAAACAAGACCTAGATCATAAATTTGAGCAATGGATAGCAAATTGAAATTTAATGTTTCAACTAAGGAGACGTTTGAAATGGAAGGGTCATTTGAGATAGCAATTTTACCCAAACCTAATACCTTTCCTTTGCTAGCTATTATCGCCAAAGCGTGATCTTGTCATGTTGCCGTTGCCGATTCAAACCACCGTGAACATTTTCCTGTCATGGGTCATGTGTTGGGTGCATCCGCTATCCAACACCCAATGCCGTCCATCGGTCTTGTAGTTTACCTACAAAAGGATATCAAACCATTTTAGATACCCAAATTTGTTTGGGTCCTTGGAGGTTAGTAACCAAGGTTTTGGGCACCCAAGCGGCTTTCTTTTTTTGGGCCAATTATAGGGGTCCTAACAAATTTAGCAAATATTTTACCATTTTTATCTTTCTTAAGAACATAACAAGAATTATAAATATTATTTTTAGATGCTTTACCCAAAGGACAATCATTTGCTAAATGCCCTACATCATGGCATTTATAGCAAAGCTTCCTATTTGATTTCACAAAGTGAGGAGCCTTGTTACTTATTTTTTTTATTCTTTTTAGGAACATATTCTAGTCCTTCTTTATTATAAAAACATCTTTGACTATTCAAAATTTTATTTAAGGTATCCTTACCCTTAAAGCATCTATCGAAACTTTTGTTAAGTTTGTTCACTTGTTCTTTAAGCTTATTGTTTTTAACAATCAAATTTAATTTCATGGTATGAGTTTGCACTAGAGCATGAAATAGATGCGATATCGATTAAATCATCACAAGAGGTGGATACGCTCGATTTTACTACACAATATGAATCAATTTTTGATCTAAGCATATCATCAATAATATTGCATTCAATACTAAAATCTTTTAAGGACTTTGAATTATCCTTGGCAAGGAGAATCTCATGAGCTTCTTTTAACTCCTCATGAGAGTTTTTGAGAGAAAGAAATTCTTTTCTCAATGCCTCATATTTGAATTTTTCTTTACCAAAATACTCATTTAAGTCCTTAAGCTTATCCATTAGCTCATCATATGAAGGTTCATCATCGTCATTTGATTTTACCTTAAAATCTCCTTTTGCCACGAGACATAAAGGAGTGACGAATCCCGACGATGCCTCCTTAATGGCAACATTGGCAAGACCCTTCTTCCTTAAAGGTGTGTCATCTTCGGAAGAGTCAGAGTCTGAATACTCATCTTCGGAATTCCACTCTCCTATATGAGCTTCGCCTTTGCCATCTTTTTGAAACTTCTTGAAGAGCTTTTTCTTTCATTGAAAGATCTTCTTCTTCTTAGGTGACTTGTTCTTGTCATCCTTCTTCTTAGGGCAATGAGAGACGATGTGCCCCTTCTCATCGCACTCATAGCACCGAATATTTGCATACCGGTTGGTACTAGAATGTTGCCCTTTTCTAAACTTTTGAGAACCGCCCAAGCTTGAGTGCCTCCTCATGAATTTCTTCATTTTTCTCACGAGAAGGGCCATCTCCTCCTCAGTGTCTTCATCATCAGAGTCATCAAGCGCCTCATCGCTTGACTCCGCTTTCGCCTTGAGGGCGATATTCTTCTTCTTCAAAAAGCTTTGCTCCAAAAGTTCTTCCTTGTCCTTCTTGTAAAGCTCATTTGTAATGAGGTTTCCAAGAAGTCCAGTGGGCGTCATTCTTGGCAACTCCGGTGAGTTGAGAAATAACGTTACCAAAGTCTCGTATTTCTCTAGGAGAGCCCTAAGCATATTTCAAACAATATCAAGATCGGTTATAGATGCTCTAAGACCCTTGAGCTCATTTACTATGTTATTTAACCGAGAATACATTTCGTTAATATTCTCTTGAGGTAACATGATAAAACTCTCATATTTTATCCGAAACATATGCAATTTGGTTTCTTTGACCGAGGATGTGCCCCCATGAATCTTCGAGAGAGTCATCCAAATCTCATGAGCGGTTTCAAGGTTGCTCACTCGATTGAACTCATCCGCGTTTAAAGCACCAAAAAGAGCATTCATAGCTTGAGCATTGAGATGAGCGTTTCGCTTTTCTTGTTCTATAGGTGAAAGACCATGTGGAGGTCAATCATTGTGAGTGATGAGTAATTGACAAGATTTAAGATTGGTTTGATTTGAAAATGAGTTTGATTTGAATTGGATTTCGATTTGAAGCAATTTGAGTGTTGGTTGCTTTTCCTAGTGCTATTGGCTGGGCGTAGCACGGTGTTGAGTGAAATTATGATTGATTAATGATTTTGAGATAATCATTGAATATATATGTGGGCATTGCTATGTGAAAGGTTTTTCCTTGTCTTTGATGGTTGCAGGGCGACAGTGCTAGGTCATGGTGAGGTGGAGGATGACCAGGACTAGGCGAGAGCGTCGGAGGTCCAGACGGTCGGGAGATCACCGGAAGATGATCGGAGACGGAGTCCGGACAAGTCAAGAAGATAAGAAAAGGAGATGATGCTAGCTAGATGCCGCATGGATCAATGAGGGCCGTCGGATTGCGGTCTACTTGATAGGTTAGCGGGTCTAGGTAGTATGCTTTGAAAACCGTGCAAGAAAATCCGGTATGTGTGTGGGTTTTGAGTTAGCCCTTGCATGGCTGTGTGTGTGGATTGATCCTAGCTCTTAGATGAATGCTCTAGGGTTGAGGGACTCATCCAAGGGTGGTAGGTGACCCAAGAGTAGTATAAATAGGGGTGGACGGGTAGCCTCCTCCCCTTGAAGGTTTGAGTTGCTCCCTTGAGCTTTGCCCACATAAAATGAGGCTTTGTAAACCTTCCCACCAGAAATACAAAGAATTTCTTTACATTATTGTGAATTTAAATTCCGTATTACCATTATGTCTTTACTTTACGCAATTTAAATTCAGCATTTACTTTACTCATTTACTTTCAAGCAATTTACATTCATGCAATTTGGATTTGCCTCCCCTCCTTCTAAATGTTGATCTTGGATGTTTGAGTGTGTTCATATGGTTTTACATGTCTTTTGCACTTTTGGATTGAGTAGAGATCTTCTTTTCTTTCAAGTTCCAACTCTGTTCAGAACTTATTCTTCGCGCAGCAGTTAGTATTTGATTTTTAAAAACATATATAAAAATGGTTTTTGAGTGATTCTTATTGGATAAGGTGCGGGACTTCCATATACATCTGTAGAAAAATTTTGGAGTCCACTTGTTCCACCTTTTGGGCGCCATGAGGTGAAAACCAAGCCCTAAACTTTTTGCTTGGTGTTTCTATCTATCTGTGTTCTTTGATTTTTGGTGATTTTTTTGTAGCGATTTTTAAGGTTAAATTTGGTGACGTTATTCAAGACTCATCTTCTCATAGGGAGAAAAATTCTCAAAATTTTTTGAGCTGCAGAAACCCACCAACTACTTGTTCAAATTGAGGACAGTTTTCGGAAATTCTGCTTTTGCTTTTCTGAAAGTGACTTTTGTGATTTGAATTGATCTCCTTTCTAAAAGTAAGAGTTGGATTGATTCCTCTTTATTTTGGACACTAGACAACCAGGATTATGACTCAAAAATCCCCACATATTTTATGGTACTTATCCATGCAAGCAAGGGGTACACATAGTTGTCTAGTTTTTTGGGTTTTCACGATTTCCTTTGAGCGATCTTATCGAGGTTTTGGTTGGAGTATTTTGGGGGAAAATTTATTTGCAACCATTCACCCCCCTCTGTTCGCCATCTCGATCCTTAAATTGGTATCAGAGTCGGTTTTGCTCTTCCATAGATCTTAACGGTCTCAAGAGCCATGGCGACAGACAAGTATTCCACCAAGCCTCCCATCTTTTGCGGTGTTGATTTTCCTTTTTGGAAGTCTCGGATGGAGTCATACATCACTGCCTAGGGCTTCCTGATATGGTAGAAGGTGAAGTTCCCATATGAGGTTCCTGCCGATGAGAACCTCATGGCTTGCAATATGGCTGACGTTGAGGCAAATGCTAAGGCGAGGAACATTCTCATACAGGGACTCAGCCGTAGTGAGTATGATTGGATCTCTCACCTACGATCTGATCATGAGATTTGGGTGACCCTCGATGCATACCATGAGGGCTCTACCCAAATCAAGACCGCGAGGCAGGATCAATACAAGCGTGAGTACAACAAGTTTGAACAACACGTTGGTGAGAGTCTTGACGAGTGTTTCGGTCGATTTACTAAAATTTTGAGCTTCCGGGCAGTTGGTTGCACATACCCTGACTCGGATAATGCTCGTCACTCTTGACCGCACTCGATCTTTGTGTTTGGGAAATGAAAGTGACCACCATCAAGGACACTACCGACTTGTCGACCTTGACTCTTGACGGGCTCTATTCTCGACTCAAGACTCATGAGATCGATGTCGTCTCTCGCAAGATGAAATCACGGTCGATGGCCTTGGTCACCGATCCCGTTGGATCTTGTTGATTCTTCTGTTGGTTTTTCCCTCTCTGTACTTTGCGAGCTAAGCGATGACCAACTGGACAAGTTTCCAGAAACTGAGCTTGCTCTTTTAGCTCGTAAGTTTTCTCATGCCTACAAGAGGGTGAGAGAGAGGAAGAGAGGTGGTGGGATCACACCTTGAATGTGGCAGCCCCAACCACATTTGGCGGGTGTCCCAAAGCGGAGAAGGGCAAAACGACTCCGTGATTACGGCAAAACGATTACATCGACAAGAATCGCAACAAGAAGCCTTCAATTCGTGAGCCGGTATACGAGAAGAAATCTGCAACTTCTCAAAGAACAAGAAGCTCTTCCACCGCGTCCTCATCGCCCTCAACAACATCAACCTCTCGACACGGAGACATGGAGCGATTTGACAAGCGAGGATGATCCGCAAGAGAAGAAAGGCGGCGGCGACTTCTCGGCATGTGCTTCATAAGCGGACACCAAGCGGCATTAGCGACTCAGAGCTCTACAAATGATTCGGACGAGTACCTTCCTATGACCAGCTCAATGAAGCTTTTTGCAAATTAGGAAAATTTCATGCTAGAGCTAGAGCTAGGTGTATGGAGCTTGAGAAGGAAGTAGATACCATGACTCGGGAGTTAGCTTCTCTTAGATCTTCTCTCTCCTAAGTCACTGATGATTGTTCTTTGTGTGATGCTTTGCTTGTGGAGCTTGAGAATCTAAGGACTTTGCATGATAGTGTGCAAACTGAACTTGAAAGTCTTAGGTCGAAGAATGCTAGCACTTGTACTGTTGATATTTCCTCTTTGATGCTAGTTTTCTTCATGCTCATGCTATTCCTTCATGTGAAAATTACCCTAAGTTACTTGCTGAAATAGACGCCATGAGCATTCACCTTAGGAAGCTTTCTTCTAGAAATGATGAACTTGAAATGCATGCTTCTAAGGACCCTGTCAGCTCATGTGAGGGTTGTAAGCAACTAAAACTTGACAATGAAGCTTTAAATGATAAGTGTACTAAACTTGATAAGGACTTACTAGATAAGTCACTTAAAAGTTGCTTGCATTGTTCTGTGAATGAGGGTGACTTGGATAAAATCCATGTCGAAATTAGGAAGAAATTAAAAGACCAAGTCCATAGGATTAGAGAAGCATCATGCGTTTCTTGTGAGGCCTTTAAGATTGAGGCAGCCGTCTTTGAGGAAAAAATGCTGCGTCTTTGGTGTTTCTTCTTCTCTTTTTGGTTCTTCTTCTTCCTCTCACCCCTGTTCTTCTTGTGCCTCTCTTTTTCTGGAGTGTGAGTATCTCATGAGCACTCTTAAGAAGTTTGTAGGAGGCAAGAAAAAACTGATTCTCATTCTAGACCAATCAAAAATTAGCAGATTTAATCAGGGTCTAGGATTTGACTATTTGGGGCATGCTAGGACTCATCCTCCTACCATTGTGCGTGGATCTAAGAGTGGAGAGATAGTGGTTACTCCCAAGGTAAGTACCACTGTGTTTAGGTCTCTTTGGGATTATCCATAGGGTTTACGGCGGAAGGTGCTTCTCTGTCACTTACGCCTCTAGCAAGGCGAAGTATTCATGCACCTTACAGAAGAAGGATGGTCACCTAGTAGATTTTTATTTTAGGCGCCAAGATCACGAGGCGTGGCGTGTTCTGCTCTTAGGGTATTGAGTCATCCCGGACTCAGAGTGCTTCTAAGGCACCTGCTTGCTACTAGACATGTTAGAGAGTCACTGTTTTGGGCGGCGTCCGGGACTCGGTTTTCATCTTTGTTGATCGAGTTTTAGTCCTAGAGTTGTTCGTGGTCAGTCTTTCCGTCGTTCTCTTGATATTCCTCGTTTTTCTCATCGAGGTAGATATTAGCGGCGTGAGGTGTTTTCTGGTAGGAGATTTAGGCAGCCTCGTTGGGATGGTCCAGCCTTTGCACCATGGCGGGCCAAACCAGTGATAGCTCCTACATCTTCTACTAGAGTTGCTTCTTCTGATCTTGTGAGAATCGAGCGTTAGAGAGACACTAGAGTCCAGTCTTCTTCCTCTGTGGCTGGTACTTTAAGACGTCGTATGATTCAATATTGGGTTCCCAGGTCCTCACTTTATCCCAATACTGAGTCTTCTCTCTCTCTCTCTTTTGATTTGATCAGATTCGTCGGATGGGGAAGGGAGATGTTTGGATTGTTGACTCCAGTTGTTCTCGCCATATGACCGGAGACTCTCGTTGGTTCTCTTTCCTAGTCCGAGCCCCCGGTGATGAGTTGATCACTTTTGGGGATGCTAAAAGTACCGTCTGCATTAATGAAAATTTTATTCTTAATGATGTTGCCTTAGTGAGTAAGCTGCAATATAATTTACTTTCTGTTTCTCAGCTTATCGATGACTCTTTCGAGGTAAGCTTTAAAAGTAATGCTTGTAGAATCCTTGATTCATTAGGAGAGTTAGTTTGCGGGATTTCTAGATTTGGGAGAGTCTTTTGTGCTGATTTTTCTGTTTCATCTGGAGACTCTCTTCGGTGTTTGATTGCTTCTGAGTCCCGTGGTCTCTCCTTCTGGCATAGGAGACTTGGTCACATTGACTTTGATGATTTGACCAGAGTTAGCAGCCGCGATCTTATTCATGGTTTTCCCAAACTCAAGATGGTTAAAGACTTAGTTTGCTCTCCCTACGACATGGCAAGATGATTATTGCTTCTCATCCTCCAGTCACCATAGTGATGGTGATGCACCAGTCAACTTTTACATATGGACCTTTGTTGGTCGGCTAGAGTCTTGATCGACAAGAGGAAGTGGTATGTACTTGTCATTGTTAATGATTTTTTGAGGTATTCTTGGGTATTTTCATGGCCTCGAAGGATGAGACATTTTCTCACTTCAGGGGATTTGTTAGTAGGTTGTCTATTGAGCTCCCGGGTGCATTACGAGCTATCTGTGATGATAATGGCACCGAGTTCAAAATTCCTACTTTGAGAGTTTTTGTGTTGAGTGCGGTTTAGAGCATCAGTTCTCTTCTCCCTACGCCACTCAGTAAAATGGCGTAGTGGAAAGGAAGAACAAGACCCTAGTTGAGATGGCGGGGCGATGCTAGATGAGTCTGATACTCCTAGGAAGTTTTGAAATGAGGCTATAGCTCTTGCTTGTCATGTTTCAATCGCGTTTTCTTGAGAGCACATTTGCATCGCACTTCTTATGAGTTGAGGGATGGGCGAAAGCCAGTGTTTCTCATTTTAGCGTTTTTGGTTGCAAGTGTTTTATCTTGAAGTCAGTAACCTAGATAAGTTTGAGTCTCGTTCTTCGATGGTATTTTTTAGGTTACTCGACTTCTTCTCGTAGCTATAGGGTGCAGGTTGTGATGCGAATAGGATCATAGAGACTGTGGCGTGACCTTTGATGAGGCTAGCCTAGGAGCTAGACACGATATTTGAGCTCTTCTTATCCCTCAGAGACCATCTTTGTAGAGGATGAGGATGATGGTGTTCCACGATCTAGTCTCCTCTACACGAGGTGCCTCCTATTTGCATTTCGCACCTCGGGAAGATCAACCTTTGCCTTCAGACTCTCCTTCAACGAGTGGCTCTGTTCCTTCCTCTTCTGCTCAAGTGGTAGAGGCCACTTTTGCATCTGGTCCTCCTCGCCACATTCAATGTTCTCATCCACCTGAGCAGATCATTAGTGATCTGTTTGAGCATGTAACGCGCTCAAAATCAGGCTTATCTTCTTCTGCCTTCACTCTGCCTTTATTGCCTCATTTGAGCCAAAGGATGTTACTCATGCATTATCCGATGAATCATGGATTAATGCTATGCATGAGAGCTGGAAAACTTTGAGAGGAACAAAAGTCGGCATGACTTGTAGAGCCCCCATCTGGTCATAATGTCATTGGGACCAAGTGGGTGTTCAAAAACAAGCAGAGTGAGGATGGGGTTGTCATTACATAACAAGGCTAGGTTAGTTGCCAGGGCTTCACTTTCGAGGTTGAGGGTCTTGACTTTGAGGAGACCTTTGCCCTGTAGCTAGACTAGAGGCGATTAGAACCACCTTGCATTCTCTGCATCCCAGGACTTCAAACTTTATCAAATGGATGTCAAGAGTGCATTCCTCAATGGCTTCATTGAGGAAGAGGTGTATGTCAAGCAACCTCTAGGATTTGAGAACCCCAAATACCCGAACCATATCTACAAACTTTCCAAAGCCTTGTATGGACTTAAGCAGGCCCCTAGAGCTTGGTATGAGAGGCTTAAGTTCTATCTTCTCGATCATGGTTTCAAAATGGGTATAGTAGACAAAACTCTATTAAATCGAGACACGAGGATTCTCATTTCCTTCTCGTCGGTTATGTGGGCGATATTATCTTTAGTGGCTCATCTCGGTCTCTTGTGTCTCATTTTTACGAGGTGATGAGTACATAATTTGAGATGAGTATGATAGGTGAGTTGAGCTACTTTCTTAGCTTCCAAATCAAGCGAGACTCGGGAGGTACTTTCCTACACCAAGGTAAGTACACTCGGGACCTCTGAGCGGTTTGATATATCGATGGAAAGCCGTGATGACTCGATGGCCACCACTATTGTCCTTGAGCCTGATGAGGATGGTGAGCCTCTTGATCAAAAGGAGTTTGAGCATGATTGGCTCTCTCTTGTATCTTCTTGCTTGGCGGACATACACTTTATCGTGTGTATGTGCGCTCACTTCGAGCTTCTCCTCGCGTCTCTCATCGCCAGGCGGTGAAGCGCATCTTGAGTACCTTGAGCTACCATTGATTATGGTATCTGGTACTCTTCTTCCTCTGTCTATCGCTTAGAGCCTTTTTCGATCTTGACTTTCTTTGGTTGTAGGATAGATAGGAAGAGCACTTCTGACACTTGCCAATTTATTAGCACTTCTCTTGTTTCTTGGTCATCTAAGCGGTCTAGAGTTACCTGATCCACGGCGAGGCGAGTATGTTCTTTGCTGACCGATTCTTTGTAGCAGTGATACAGTGCTCTGGATGAGATCGACCTTGTGGGACTTTGGGTTAGGGATAGAGAGTGTTCCACTTTTCTGTGATAACACTTCTGCTATTTACATTGCAAAGAACCCGGTCTGACACTCCGGACCAAGCACATTGATGTTATATATCACTTCCTTAGAGACCATGTGGAGAAAGGAGACATAGTGCTTTAGTTTGTGGAGAGTGACCACCAGTTGGCCGATATCTTTACCAAGCCTTTGGATAGCTCTAGGTTTGTTGCCTTGAGGAGTGAGCTTGGAGTTGTGTGCCCTTACGGTGATACGTGAGGGGAGCGATCTGTATATTATGTATTATATTTTATTTTAGTTTTTCCTTTCTTTTGTATTGCTCACGGGTGCTTATGGGTTTTATTCCTTAAAGTTATGAGTTCACCTCACTTAGACTTCTGGCATGTTTTTCATGTTCCTCTCATCTTGTGCTTTAGGTTACTATCATGTAATTAGCTATTCTCTCTTCTCTCTAGGTTGAGTTCCTCACAATTTTATAAGTCTAGCGGTGTTGGGCCTCCAGGGTGAGCGGGTCTATAATGCACTCCTTAGTTTGGGATCTAGAGACAGCTTTCCTATGTTAGTCATTGGGGAAGATGAGAGCGTGTAACATCCTCAAATTTGTCTATTTTTAAATTTTATAATTTATTTTGAATTTTTGAGAATTTACGAATTTATTTGAATTTAATTGAATTTTTGGAAATTAGTTTGTTTGAAATTAATTTAATAATGAAAATTTTTAATAAAATATAAATGGAAATATTTTATTTGAGTTCAAAATGTCTTAAAATATTTTCTGGAATTTTTCTAGAATTTTTACGATATTTTAAGTGCCTCAAATAATTTAAATGAATATTCAAAATTATTTTTATTGGAAAATCTGAGAAAATTGGATGAATAATCTGGGCCCACCCATTCTTTGTCTTGCTTACCGCCCGAAACCCTAACGCCGCCTTTTCCCACCGTTGGATCTGCAACAGACGGTTGAGGAATGCCCGCGTCGTTTCGTTGTTGTGACCGTTGGATCTTCATGTGTGTACGCACGGGATTAGTCCACGTTGCTTCGTCTCCAAGGAAAGGAAGCGTCGCCGCCGTCGTGCGTTACGACTAGAAACCGTCGCCATTACTCGCCGTCGCGTGTCTCTTTCGCTTTGTTAGCCGGCGCACGGTATAAAGCACCTCGTTCCGCACACCTAGAACTCTTTCACGCATCCCAAGGACCACCGTAGTGCTCGCATTTCCTCGCCGTAGTTCCGAGACTCTCCGCCGTGTTTTGCGCCCTCTCCGGTCACTCTCCGCCGCAGCCAAGGTCACCGGAGTAATCCCAGTGCCAAGCCGCATTGAGTCGATCACTTAGTGTCGCCGAAGCTGCTCTGGAACGCCGTCGCCCGGGTCGTCTTCTTCATCTCCGACGAGACCGAGCCGCCGCGACATCACCAGGACTTGGAGCTTCGACCGCCGTTCGATCCACCACCGGCGCGCAGATCTGACCATGTCGTCCTAGCGATAAGAAGTCACATGTTCAAGCGGTGGCGAGTAGATCTAGAGATCAATGGCTAGGATAGCGCCACGTGCCCGTAGTTGGGATCGCCCGCGTGTGGTTCAAGAGGAGTTAATAGTAGCCGTTAGATCTTGGATGTACGGTTGAGATTTAGCCATGTAGTCATCGCAACAATAAACCTTATCTTCAAATATTAGCCGTTCGATCTTGATCGTATGCTTGTGATAAAGCCACGTAGCCTAGTTAACTGTAGCCGTTAGATTTGGCGTAAGATTTATTAGATCTGGGCCGTTGATTTTGAAATCTATGGTTCGGATTTCGCCGTGCGCTGGGCCAGCCCCGTGTCGACGCGTGTACACGGGAACCGAGGCAAAGCGGCGGCGTCGTCATTCTTTGTCGGCGTCACCCGGTTAATAGTCACCGTTTGATTTTGATCCTATGGTCACAAATGAGCCCGCAGCGTCGACACATGATGAGATCTAAAGTGTCGGTGCAATCTTGGCGTTGATCTCATCATACGAATCTTGACGTTTGACTGGATCAATTGAGTCGTTATTCGGGTTATTTTCCGCCGTTAGATTTTGATCCATTGGATGATATTGTGCCACATGTCGCCACCGCAGTAAACCGAGCCGAATCGACGTGAGATCGTAGCCGTTCGTTTCTGATCGGACGGTCAAGAATAATTAACTTCTCGGTTGATAGTTTGCTGCCACGTGTTGCGACCGGATCATACCACGTCATCAGTGGGACCCACTTGTCAGTCCTCGCACAGTGCAGGGTTATGCTGACGTCATAAATAGTCGTGCTGATGTTATAATTCCGATTTTATAAAAAAAATATATAAAAATATATTTTTGGCTGAAAAGATTTTCGGTGCTGACGTCATTATTGGTGATGCTGATGTCATAAATTTCAGTATTTTCCGTATAAAAATAAATAGAGAAATTCAGTTTATTCTTTTTGATTTATTTTAAAAACTTCAAACGCTTATAACTTTTGCGTTTTAACTTCGATTTGAGTTATTTCAATTTCTAAAAATTTGTAAAATTAAGATCTATTTATTGGTGAATTTTATGGAATTTTTAGAGTTGAGTTTGCTCTCTAGAAAATATATTTATTATGTGTATGTATATGATTTGGTAGACGCTGATTTGTCGGAGAACTTCGAGGGAGAATTTCCTGCACAAGAATTTACTCCGGATCAGGATCAACAACTCTTTGAAGGCAAGTTATGCTTTGACTATTTTGATCCTAAACTATTGAAATGTATTTTGTTTCAAATTATGCATGCTAATTCAACTAAAATTGGATTAAAATATTTTGGGTGAATTAGTTAATCAATCTAATTGTTTATACCACCTTGATATTATTAGTATGCCATGACTCCTTTGTGACTTAAGTTGGTAAATATAGTTGGTTGATGATATTGTGCCAACACGGGAGGCTAGACCGTGATTAGCTGCTTAGCCATGCATACTACGTGAATAATCCTTTTTGAATATAATAGCAATCTTGACTAAAGAATAGTGAATGCTTTTTAATAAGAAGTGGAATGCTGTTGGTAATGATGTTGGACTGTAGAGACCTGTGTGGTTCTACATGAAAAATGATTACGGGCATGTGTTGCACCGATAATTAACTTGGGTGGGAAATGATTTTGTTGGGGCAAGTGGACCGAGGCTTCGTGCAGTGGGCTTGTGTGGCAAGCTGTGGGGTGGGTTGAGTGTTGTGAGGGCTGTGTGCCAATCTGAGAGAAGGATGTCTTGTCTTGGTCGATTAAGGACCTTACCTTGCAAGCCTTTGACTGAGTCTTTCGTACAACCACATGTGCAGAATGGGAAGACCTAGTTTAGTAGGATTCTAATGTCTTACCTTTGATACCTCGGGGTGGCGATTCTGAGGGGTAGCTATGCGGAGGCGATGCTGTGCTTGCTTGGTACCCTATCCAACGGTGTTTGTCGGTTCTATACTTGACTCACGAGTGAGGAAGTGATAGAGAAGGCAACACGGAGAGGTTCTTAGGCTAAGATAGAAGTCTCTGAAAAGCTTTATTACAGTTAATCGCCTTTGTGGTGTCTTGTTGTATCTTGTGGGTAAAGTGTACAACCTCTGCAGTGTCAAAACTATTGAATAGCCGAGTCCACGGTAATGGACAATGCTAGGGATTACAGATCAAGGGGTAGTGTTTGAAAATAAAATGGGGGAATGACTGTGTGTCAAAGAAAGATGTTTAGGGATTGTGTGTCCAAACTATTGTGGAAAACAACTTGAGAAATATGATGGTTATATGACTTTTATGCTTTCAATCTAAATAAATAGTAGTTTAAAATATTGATGCAAAAGAAAAATAACCAATAAAGCCTTTCCTTTGTAATAAGCCATGCATGTAGTAAATGGATCTGCATTTTGTGCATGACTTGTTGAGTACGGTGTGTACTCACCCTTGCGGACAACCTTACCAGAAGAAGAGACTACGCCTGCTTATGAAGAGGAGTTCGTTGAAGGGCTGGAGAACTAGGGAAGCAAGCCTCAGTCAAGGCGCTTGTGTTGAAGATGGATCGCTACGAAGATTTATTTTATTCCGTTGTTAAACTTTATTTACTCTGATTATTGTAAGCCTGCGTGGCAGATTATTGTAAGGGACCATAAGGTCACACAACTCGTTTATATACATGTTTGCATTACTTATTTAGTATTCATGTGTATGATGTGATATTATACCTGTTTAACTGTGTACACTAGTGCGATCTGGACTAGTCACGAAATACCTGAGTGTCTGGTTACAAATTCGGGGCCTGACAGGCGAGTCGAGCCGTAGTGTTCTCTACCATCTTTTCTATACTCTATAGCCACCCAGTTCGTAGTTTCTTGACTTCTTCCCTCCATTCTGTGTTTCTGGCTTTAATTGAGTTCTTTTCATCCATTCTTTAGCTTAATCTTACTAATAACTCAACTTAAACCAGATTTGTGCTTAAAATTGAATCACATGTTGAGGGGGAGTTTAAGAATCTGTCTCATGCATTGCATATAGACTTGATTTTTTATTTTATGAGCTTTGTCTATTATGCAAATGATCCATGTTTCATTTTATACACCATGCTATATTATGAAGAAAATTACTTGCTTAGATATGTCCAAGTTCATTTATCTTGCTAAGCTTACAAAAATTGAAAAATGAGCGTTAAAAGAAAAACTTGATAAAACATGCTGCGTTTACTTGCTAAGTTTCTTCTCTAGGTGTTTTCGCCATGATTTGTGAAATTCTGGAATTCTCTAGAGTCCCTATAGCAACTTGGATGAATCTTGTTTGATCCATACTCGAGTCCTTCACTAGCTTAACAATGAAAATGCTAAAATGAAAGTGAAGTAAAATTGACTCTTTTTGTGCGCATTAGACTCAACACCTCACATTCATAAGATAGCTTCTCATTGCACTTGAGATGAACTTGGAATGTGTTGTGTATGACCAAGATCATTTTCTTAAGAGTCCCTCTTGAGATGATCGATTATGGCTTGAGTCAATTGCTTTAAACAATGCAAAAAAAACATACGTGGGTAAAGAATGCAAATAATGTCAAACATTTGCACCCCGCTATGTCTTTCAAAGAAAAATTTGCATACAAGAAACAAGCTCGAAGGACCTTGTATGAACTTCTAGATTCTCCAAAGTGTTGAGTAGGTTGAACTCTAGGCTTTCCATTTGATCCTTTAAATGGCTTTGCTTCTAGTTTTGAAACTAATGACAAGTGTTGCTCATGTTCAATCTTGCTAAAAATGACATGGTTTTAATTAAATCTTGCTAGCAAAATATTTATTTGCACTTGGACATGCCTTAGCTTAGTCTATTTTTGCCATAACTTAGCTTGGTGTCATAACTTGTCTTGTTGGTCACATGGATAATCTTCAAAGCTCCCTTAGGCTGCATTACTTGCATAAAAACAACAAAAAAAGGGGGAGAAAAGAAAATGTCATCTTGATGCCTATATTGCCAAAAGGGGGAGAAATCGTAGAAAAGGCATCATTTTGCATCTATCTTTCATAGATCATAAGTATTTCTAGTTGTCAATTTGGTTATGTTCTTGATTTCTATTTGTTTGGTCAAGTTTGGCTTTGCATTCAAATTGCTTTCTTCTCTCTTATTCAAACTCAAAACTTATGCCTTTTAATGTGTTTGTCAATATACTCATCAAGAAGGAGATTGAAAGACCATGTGAAGGTCTATCCTTGTGAGTGATGAGTAATTGACAAGATTTGAGATTGGTTTGATTTGAAATTGAGTTTGATTTGAATTGGATTTTGATTTGAAGCAATTTGAGTGCTGGTTGCTTTTCCTAGTGACCGTTGAGTGAAATTATGATTGATTAATGATTTTGGAATAATCATTGAATATATATGTGGGCATTGTTATGTGAAAGGTTTTTCCTTGTCTTTGATGGTTGCAGGGCGACAGTGCTAGGTCATGGTGAGGCGGAGGATGACCAGGACTAGGCGAGGAGCGTCGGAGTGTAACATCCCCGTTTTCGGCTTTCTGTTAAAAATTTAATTTAAAATAATTAATTTAAAGATTTGGATTTTATTTGGTTTAATTATCTATCCTGGCATTCTTTCCACCTAAATTCGGAATTTATTCCAAATTTCATCTGTAAATTTTAAATTCACTTCAAATCAAATTTAAATTTAAATTTCAAATCAAATTCAAATTCGCCATCGCATCCATTCAGTCCGAAATTCAATTCTAAACCCATTTCTAATTTTTACTCATTTTCTTTTTGGGCCGAAATCCATTTTCTAGGCTTAAATCCAAATAGCCTCCTTTTCTCGCTCCTCTCCTTCTCTATGCTCCTGCGTGCGGTCTGGAATCGAGCAAGCCAGCAGCTCATGAGTCAGCCATGGTTGTCTCTCTCCCTTCCATCTTCTCAAAATCATTCAAGCCAAAATAAAGCACTAATCAAAAAGGAAACTGCAACAATTGAATGGCAAGGGTCAGGAGCATCAAATCCCGCAGATAGCTCGTCCTTTCCTCTTCCGAAACTATCGCAATCGAGATTAATCCGTGAAACGTTGCTCATTCCATAACTTGGCCGATTCTTCATCTCCTCTCATGCTTGAGTACCGATTTATTAGTCTCGGCGCCCCAAGCCTTGATGCTTCCTTTACCTTCTCGATTCATCATCATTTTGACCTCCGAATTTGGGTAGAACATCCGGTGGCGTCGTCGTCGGCGCCAATCAAACCAACTTTCAATCCGGTGAGCCAAGCCATGCATTAACCGTGTCATATCGTGACTCTTGGCATGTAGATCAAAAGCCCTCAACAAAATTCTGTTTTCGTTGCGGTTTAGGTCTCGATTTGAAGATTGTTAAATGCGTCGCCCGTTTCATCGTTCATCGCCAATTTCTTACGAATCGGTAACTTCAATCAATTCCTCGCATCCTTATACTCACTCTATCATGCTCTATCAATTGCGCTCACTGATTTTGCAAAAGCATACAATTAGAGTTTCCCCAAATTTTACGGCATATGCGTGCTTGCGCATACTCGCCATCACCATAGCTCTGGCGAGAACTTGGAGGTGCCGCTGCGTGAGGTCTCCTCGGCCATCCCTGTGTCGCCTCCCCTCGGCCTCTCTGCCAACACTGCCCTACCCTCGCCGCCGCCTCACCACCGTTAAATCACCGCCGTCTTCCGACCCACCAGCCATGGCCCGTCATCTCGGTCATTCCGCGGTCGCCGAGCCCACCATCAGTTTCCGGACTTGGCCGCCTCTCATCGCCCCTCATTGGTCATCTCCGCCTTCCCTTCGCCGTGGCCGTCCGGCCCTCGCCGCCATTGCTTGTAAGCACCCGTCGCTGCGATGTAGGCAGCGCCGCTCCTTGCCACCTTGCGCCCCACTTCCCATCGCGTCACCGTTCAATTCTTGTCATGGTCGCCCGCCTTGTCCTCAATCGCTGGCATCAAGAGAGGATTGGAGCTTCTCTATGTTCCTGGAAGAAGCTGGAGGTTGAAGAAAGGTTTGGAGAATGACGGCCGGGCCCCACCAGTCATAGAGACAAGGAACTCAAAAAGAATTCAGTAAAAAGAAGATTCTGAGAATATTCTTTCGTTTTTGATTTTCCAATCTGAGCAAACTTCAAACATTTTTATCTTTGTCATCTGAACTCCGAATCAAGTGATTCAAATTGCTAAATTCATATAAAATCATCCTCTATCTGACAGTATTTTTATTTTATTTTTTAGATTTTATTTATTTTCTGTTATTTTATTTGTTGTCTCGTTTTGCGCGTAGCCGAAGATTTCGTCATTGCCGCTGTCAATTCCGAAGAACTTCAGTGCGTCGATGACCTTGCGACCAGAGGAGGCAAGTCTCCTTGATGCACTTTGATCCTATGTTTTTAAAAGTCTTTTTATGATTTTATCAAATGCATGGCTAGTTTGAGTAAAATTGATATTTAAATAGTTAGGTTGTTTAGTTAATCCGGTTGGTTGATAACTCCTTGCGATTCTTGATCATGCCTTTGTAACCCTAGATTAATTCTTGTTATCATTTATACAATGATTTCCTTTGATTAGAACGGTATATCAATGCTTAGGTGCAAAATTGATTAAAATGTCTATTGGGAAAAATGGGTTAAATTGTGATGGAAGCATATTTCTAAAATGGTAGCAATGTATTTGCTGCTGTATTTGCAAAACAAAATGAAAGTAAAAATGTTTTTGACTTGAGCGGATCGGTTCGATGGGCAGGTGCGGATGGAGCAACGGCGTTTGGTTTTCGTAAGTGCCGCTCAAGTTGATTAAGGACCGGCGCTTATGATTGTCCATTCTAAGCAAAAGCAATACAACCACATGTTGAAATGGAGTGCGACTGGCGATTAATTTGTAGTAATTTAACTTAGACTCGCCGGATGGTTGGTTGTGGGTGCGGATGGGCGAGTGGTTTATTCCCACGGCGCAAGAGGGCTTCGGTGGGTGGATGGAACCCTTGGTGGTGAAACCTTAGCGGGTCGAGTCGGGTTAAATTATTACCTTTGTAAAAGCCTTGTCATGATCGCTCTGCCGACACACCAAAGGAAGTGTGTTAATTGCATGGCACCAAGGTTGATCATGTCATGTGGGTAAAGTGTACAAACTCTGCGAGTAAGTAAACTATTGAATAGCGGTGCTCACGGTCAGAAGCGGGCAAGAATGCTTTCATCTTGGTAGACTTGGTTTTAATTTTGAAAAGCGTGGATTTGGGAATTCGGGAGTGGTTAGAACTCTCGGATAGAATTGGAGTTGGTTGAAACCTGTTTTAACATCATGACGGATGGAGTCATTGATTGGTTTATCACAATCCTTTTTAAATTGGGCGGATAGAGCCTGTATACTAAGTGATGGTGGTTAGAATCATCGCTACAAATATTAATAAATTTGAATGATACAATTAATTGATAAAATTGCTTTACAAAGATTATATATGTATTGTTAAATAAAATTTACTTTATGCAAAGTGAACCATATTAAGCCTTTCTTTGGAAAGCCCTGCATGTTCATAATTTCCCAGACTTGCGGAGTACGTTTGTACTCACGTGCTACAATTCAACCTCTTCAGAGCTGTTTGAGGATACTGCTGAGGAAGAAGAATTCTTCGCCTGTGGCTTCGAGGTGGGCGAGCCTGAGGAGTAGGTGTGCGTTCCCGGTCGTTTGCCTGTGACGAATGACTTGGGCTTTTTATTTATTGTCTTCTGCTGTGTGGTGCTGCGGGTCTTCTGACCTGTGGTTGTAATAAGTGATCATATGATCAGTACTTCAGTTTATTATCGTTTAATACAATGTTACGGTTATGATTATCTTTGCTTCACTTTGTGTACTAACAAGCGATCGAGGACTAAATGCGGTTATACAGGAGGTTCAGTTGTAAATCTGGGGTCTCTATGGAGGTCAGATGGTCGGAGATCAGGAAGATGATCGAAGATAGAGTCGGGCAAGTCAAGAAGATAAGAAAAGGAGATGATGCTAACTAGATGCCGCATAGATCAATGAGGGCCATCGGATTGCGGTCTAGTTGATAGGTTAGCGGGTCTAGGTAGTATGCTTTGAAAACGGTGCAAGAAAACCCGATATGTGTGTGGGTTTTGGGTTAGCCCTTGCATGGCTGTGTGTGTGGGTTAATCCTAGCCCTTAGATGAGTGCTCTAGGGTTGAGGGACTCATCCAAGGGTGGTAGGTAACCCAAGAGTAGTATAAATAGGGGTGGACGGGTAGCCTCCTCCCCTTGAAGGTTTGAGTTGCTCCTTTGAGCTTTGCCCACATAAAATAAGGCTTTGTAAACCTTCCCACCAGAAATACAAAGAATTTCTTTACATTATTGTGAATTTAAATTCCGTATTACCATTATGTCTTTACTTTACGCAATTTAAATTCAGCATTTACTTTACTCATTTACTTTCAAGCAATTTACATTCATGCAATTTGGATTTGCCTCCCCTCCTTCTAAATGTTGATCTTGGATGTTTTGAGTGTGTTCATATGGTTTTACATGTCTTTTGCACTTTTGGATTGAGTAGAGTTCTTCTTTTCTTTCAAGTTCCAACTCTGTTTCGAACTTATTCTTCATGCAGCGATTAGTATTTGATTTTTAAAAACATATATAAAAATGGTTTTGAGTGATTCTTATTGTATAAGGTGCGGGACTTCCATATACATCTGTAGAACAATTTTGGAGTCCACTTGTTCCACCTTTTGGCGCCATGAGGTGAAAACCAAGCCCTAAACTTTCTGCTTGGTGTTTACGTCTATCTGTGTTCTTTGATTTTTGGTGATTTTTCTGTAGAGATTTTTAAGGTTAAATTTGGTGATGTTATTCAAGACTCATCTTCTCATAGGGATAAAAATTATCAAAATTTCTTGAGCTGCAGAAACCCACCAACCACTTGTTCAAATTGAGGACAGTTTCCGGAAATTTTGCTTTTGCTTTTCTGAAAGTGACTTTTGTGATTTGAATTGATCTCCATTCTAAAAGCAAGAGTTGGATTGATTCCTCTTTATTTTGGACACTAGACAATCAGGATTGTGACTAAAAAATCTCCACATATTTTATGGTACTTATCCATGCAAGCTAGGGGTACACATAGTTGTCTAGTTTTTGGGGTTTTTCACAATTTCCTTTGAGCGATCTTGTCGAGGTTTTAGTTGGAGTATTTTGGAGGAAAATTTATTTGCAACCATTCACCCCCCTCTGTTCGCCATCTCGATCCTTCAATAGTAAGAGTCGGATTTACTTCGGTAGCGAAACCCTCATCTACAATTCTCCATATGCTCAGACTCATGACATTAAGATAAACGGTCATGCGGATTTTCTAATAAGCATAATTTGTGCCATCGAAAAATAGCGCCTTGCCTATTGACACCCCATCACTAGCCATCCTTACTCTCTAGGCGGTAAAGTCCTAATAGAGAGTCCAAGCTCTGATACTATTTGTAGGATCAAGGACAACCGACTAGAGAGGGGTGAGTAGAAGGTTTCTAAATTTTGAGTCCTAATTGCACTTTGTTTATTTTCTAAGAGAAGATTGACAACAAACGGAATTTTGCAACTATTCCTTCTAGTGATCATAAGTTTGTTTATCTAGGCAAGTATGAGCAATAAACGATACTAGTTCCTAATATGAACAAATTTGCTAGGAATAGGAATTTAACACAAGAATTATATATGTAAGTCACAAGAAAGAAGAGACAAGAATTTTATCCCATGATCTCGGAGACTTGCCGATCTCCCCTAATCCACATTGAGGTGACTTGAAACCCTTCAAGCCAGCTCTAACCCGCTTGAGCCTTCCTCGATCACTCGTGGTAGCTCTTCCCTACTCCGGGTAGATGAGCTCCTTGTTTTCACAACGATCGGGCCTTCACACAAGCTTCTTTGTGAAGGCCACTTACACCACTTGCCTCCAAACTATCTAGGAGGCGGTAATCTCCAAGAGTAATAGACTTGACGTTGGCTTGAAACTCTTGAGTGCTTCCAAATGGCTCAAATAATGAAATGCATTCGAAATTTTCTCTCTAACCTCAAAAATCAAGAATTGAATGCACTTTTGAGAGAAGAGATTTGCTTGGGCTCTAAATGAATTCAATGGAGTCACCAACCAGCCCTCAATACAGGTGGGGGTATTTATGACCCCCTGAAACCTAAACTAGCCGTTCTGATGAATTTAACGAGAAAATCGCCTAGCAAGCAATACCGCCCTCTAGGGGCGGTTGTGCTGCGACTCTGTGCTCTGAGCTAGTTTTAGCATTTAATACATTGACATATAGCGGTTCCTCGAAAATTCCCTCCAAGCCCAGCAGTACCGCCACTACAGGAAACAAGAATAGTGTCCTCGGCCGAAACATTTTTATCGTCGGTAAAAGGCCAGCGACAAAAAGTATACTGTCTCGGCGGTTTTAACGCAACTGACGACATATATACACCAAGCGAGGCTGTCTCGGCGGTTAAATCAAACCCGCCGTCTGAGACCACAGTCATGTCCTCGGCCTCAATAAACCCGCCGACACGGGCACTCCACCTCAAGCGAGGAGTATCGTCGTGCGATGAAAATTGAATTCGAGATCCCGCCAACACAAGTCGTGTCCTCGGCCTCATTAAACCCGCCAAACACGGGCACTCCACCTCAAGCAGGAGTATCGGTAGCGATGAAAATTGAATTTAAGATTCCGCCAACACAAAGCGTGTCCTCGGCCTCAATAAACCCGCCGACACAAGCACTCCGCCATGTGGGACCAACTGCGGGATGCTCGAGCCACCTGCAGCACGAAGACTTTTTATCGTCGGAGAAGCGGTAAACGATACAAACAAGTCTATGTCCACGGCATAAATGTTGCGGCGACCTGATTAAATTTTGTCGCCACCGTTTTATTTTAGCCGAGCGACAATAGTAATTCAGATTAATTCGAGAAAATCTATTTGAACATGTTTTTGTTGTTTTTAAAATTAAGAAAAATTAAATAGAGCTTTTAGAATAGTTGTTAGGTAACATACATCTATATGACATGTAACTTTTTATTATTTAATTAATTGGTATATTCTGACGCTATGTGTATGTCTCCGTACGTACTACGTCGAGTACTTTGAGTAGAACCTTGTGACGATCTAACGCAGACCAATTGAAAGAGTGAGGAATGACCTGGAATTGGTTGTGCGTGTTGTAAAACCTTTAAGTGACCGTAGAAATGTCTCGTTCGACCCGTCGTAGGCTACAAAAATATCGAAGAACGTACGGCCGGTGGTGATGACTCTGTTACTCTCCTTGAGTTTTCAGAAGAATTTGTTGTGATGATGAAATGCCGGGCGAAAGAGAGCGAGCAATTAGCTGGAATAGGTTGTGCATGTTCTAAAAACCTTAAACTGGCCTTAAAAATCTTGGGCGAAAGAAGAGCGAGCACGACTTGTGTCCCAGTATCTGACGGTGGTCCCATGAGTGCTGTCTGTGTCCACGGCATAAATGTTGCCGACGACACAAGTTGAACCTGTGTCGTCGGTTAGATTTTAACCACCGACACAAGCACTGGCCTGGCCTGCACGACCTGTCTCCAAGTATCTGACGGTGGGCCCATGGCCCATGAGTGTTGTCTGTGTCCACGGCATAAATGTTGCCGACGACACAAGTTCAACCTTTGTCGTCGGTTTCACCTTGCCGACAACACAAGCAACTTTGGCTTTGCACGACACATCTCCCGATGTCGGACGGTGGGCCCATGGCCCATGAGTGCTGTCTGTGTCCACGGCATCAATGTTACCGACGACACAAGTTGAACCTGTGTCGTCGGTTTGATCTTAACCGCCGACACAAGCACTGGCCTGGCCTGCACAAGTCAGTATCTAACGGTGGGCCCATGAGGGCTGTCTGTGTCGGCGGTTAAATTGTGGCCGATGACACAGGGCTTCCGTTATCAACCGGTCTTGTGGTCGATCTACCTTGTCTCCCTCACCTTTCGCCATTCTGCGCGCTCCTGCGATTTTGGCTCCACTGCTCCGCCCCACCTCCCGCCCCGGCCCAAACCCTCCTGCTCCGCCATTGTCGCCTCCACCGACGGTGCCCGCTGCCTCGCCCGCCACTGCTGCCCGCCCGGTAAGCCTCTCATGCCGGCGCCGCCTTCTGCCGGCAGCCGCCTCCGGCCGCCCGACAGCGCCTCCCGTTCGTGGCCGTCTCTGTTGCCCGACCGCCGCCTCCACCCGCCGGCCGGCCCGTCTCTGGTGCGTCCATGCGGTATTCTCTCTCAAATGATCAAATCAATTCGTCGCCGACGATGTTATTTCTTCGTTGTGGAATGTAATGTTCATGTTAGTGTAGTTTTACCTGCGTTGCAATGTAACATCTTCTTGAGTTATTAGTTAGCTGGTATGGACACAATAATACTTGCGTATACATTATTATGCTGGAGGAGTCCAGGACATTGTGGAATGTAATATTCATATTAGTGTAGTTTTACTTAGCTTATTGTGGTGCTTGCTTCTCTAGTGCATAGTGATGAAATAGGTCACCACGAATGGTAGATTAGGCCTTACGATCATCATTGGAATCTTTATCTTGTTATCTGAATTACTTGAATTGGGGAAAGATAGGATGTAATGAGCTTTTTACATTCTATTACGCAATGCATTCAGGTCTCAGGATCATTTAGAAGTGCTCCCAACATATAACTAAGGTCATTTTTTCCATTTGGATCCTGACAGTTGTCAAGGATTTGCAAATGCATCCTTTGTGTGCGTTGATACTCTCTGCGGATAGTTTGACCAGGTGTTGCTCTATTGCAATTCTAACATCTTCAAACTTGTATTTTGTTAACACAATTCTAACATCTTCAAACTTGTATTTTGGATAGCTTTCTTGTGGCTCATCAGCAATTCTGCAATTAAAGGAGCGCTTAGAGAAAGAAGTACTAGAGGTACTTCTTTTTTCTTGTAAACAAATTAGGATTGACATCATCTGTTTTGTATTCCATCTGTTTCTAAATAGATGCCATTTTAGAATTTAATGCTGATCAAGTTTTTAAAATTTTAAAATAGATGCAATATGTGGTTGTTATTATATTAAATCTTGTCTTTTGTCTGTGAGTGGGTGTCCTAGTTTTAGGGAGGTCTTTGAAATTTCTAATAATTTAGGAGAATGACAACTATAGATTGCATACAAATCCGTAATTAGGCTTTTGGCTGGTTCAACATTTAGCATTTATAACGTCAACCGAGCCAGAGTTAAACCCGTTTGGGGCGCCGTGCATATTTTTGTAAGGAGCTCGAGCGGTGATTCGTTGGGTTCCATTATGAAAAGTGTTGCGCTCTCGAGTACATCACGTTTTGGACAACCCACGGATGTGCGCTTGAGTACTGATGGTCGTGACACGAGGGTGTACGGCGGGTTGGGATTCGACGGTATTTCCTTGTCGTTCTCCTAGTGCATAACATAAGTGGTACGTTTGTACCGTCGTTGCACTTTCGGAGAACAATCGGGTTATCTTTGCGAATTCGACCGAGCACCCTCATGCCACGACCACGTTACTAAGCCCACATCGATGGGTGGTAAGCTTCCTCCTATTTAGCAAGGCTTAAAGCGTCTAAATCTGAAATTTGGATGCATGCATTGACGTTATGTAATGGCGATCTTTGGATGGAAGATCGGCGGTGGATGTACGATGGTTGGATGAAGTGGAGACACACGGACGAGTGGATCGACAAGGCTAGAGCATTCATGGATGATGCTTTCGAAGATTCCCGACCCTAATGCGGCGTGCGTGTGGTGTCCTTGCGCGGCTGCGTGCTCGAACACGAGAAGAGGACCAAGAAGGATATTAGCCATCACCTATGTAGGCATGGCTTCAAACCAAATTACTTTGTATGGGTAGCTCATGGCGAGAGGAAGCGTTCGGCGCTGTGTGTGGCCTGTGGATTTTGAAGAGGCTCTGCGAAGTCGAAGTTGATAGATTAGAGCGAGCTCACGGATGATGTGGCTCGGGCTTCGATCTCTCCCCGAGGAAGAGTCGAGCCACTTGCGAACAATTCGAGAAGCTCCTTGATTACGCCAAGTTGCTTGTTGCATGAGCATACCGATGTGTTGTACTCTCGGCGATTGTCGCGTCTAATGGCGGTGAAGACCAAGTACAACACGTCGACCAATTGCTTCAGCGACCTTTGCAAAGCTGCTGGATAGCCTCCTTCCGAGTGGACACAAGATGACTCCAAATCTTACTGAGTCGAAGAAGCTTCTTGGCGTGTTAGGCATGCCGTGCGAGAGGATAGACTATTGCCCAAAGTTCGCATGCTTTATTGGAAGACCGATTAAGGGTGACTCACTTTATAGCATTGTAATGAGAGTCGGTATGAGGAAGTTAAATGTAAAGAACGTGGAATAGAGACAGACGACGGCGGTGGCGGAAAACATTCCGTTTCTTTCCGATCACTCAACGTCTGCAGCGTCTGTACATGTCCAAGGCCACGGCGAGACACATGAGGTGGCACAAAGAGGGCAAGCGTAGAAAGGAGGGCGTGATGATTCATCCGTCTGATGCAGAAGCTTGGAGGCACTTTGACCAACAACACCTCGAATTTGGCGGTGCCTTGGAATGTCGCGTATAGGCCTCTCGACCGATGGGTTCACGCCATTCAATATGATGGCGCACCCGTACTCGTGCTGGCCGGTGTTCGCAATCCCGTACAACCTGCCGCCTCAACTCTGCTTGAAAGAAGAGTACATGTTTCTTTCTATTATAATACCTGGGCCTAAGTCTGCTAGAAAAAACTTAGATCTATTCATGCAACCTCTGGTAGAAGATTTGGTGACACTGTGGACTAAAGGAGTCTTGGCGCATGATAGCTACAAGGGAAGAACTTTAGGATGCATGCCGCATACCGTGGTCAATACACGATTTTCCGCGTATGGCATGTTCTCGGTGGAGCACGCATGGAAAGTTGTCATGCCCTATATGCTGCGTAACAACGATGCTTTCTGCTGAAAAATGGGGTAAATCCTGTTGGTTCATTGTCACCGTTGTTTCACGGAGCCAAAGCACCCATTTAGGAATAAAAAAGGCATTTCGCAAATGCAAGGCTGTGAAGAAGGGCCACCCGAGCGTTTAAGTCGCGAGGATATCATCGGTGGCATGCGATCTAGCGGATGTCGGGTATGTGAAAGACTATGGTGAGGAGCACCATTGGACTCATAAGTGCAGACATCTACAACCTTCCTTATGCAAAAGACACGAAGCTACCTCACAACATCGGCGTGATGCACCAAGAGAAAAATATATGCGAGTCGATCGTGAACACAAACAGGACATCCCACGAAGACTAAAGATAACAAGAAAGCACGCCCGATTGCGCTCACGATATGTGATCGGCGGACATGAACCTCGATGAGAATGGGAGGAAATCTAGGGCAAAATTCGCGCCTTACATTGGGCAAATAAAGCGATTCTTGATGGGATTAAGGAAAAGGTTAAATTCCCGGATGGTTATGCGGCGAACCTTCGACATGCCGTTAGTATAGAGCAATGCAAGTTAAATGGGATGAATGCCCACGACTACAAAGTCTTCATAGGCGTCTGTTTCGGTAGTGTGGCGTGGATATGTTGACGATGATATATGGATCACTTTGGCATAGCTTAGCTTCTTCTATCGAGAGCTCTGCGCAAAGAGATATCCGCATCGAGGATGGAGGAATTGGAGAAGGACATTGTCGTGCTTGTGACAAAGCTTGAGAAGATTTATGTCCTGGGTTTTTCAATTGCATGCAACATCTCTTGGTTCATCGCCATATGAAGCAAAAGTTGGGGGGCAGCGGTTTAGGTGGATGTATCTTTGGAGCGCATGATGAAAAGTCTTAGAGCGAAGGTGAAGAACAAAGCACGAGTCGAAGGCGATGTGCGAAGCTTAGGTGATTCAGAGATCGCCTACTTCACGGACAAATACTGCGACAAAAACAAGGTCCATGTGTCACAACCAAGGTATAAGAAGGCACGTCACGTAAGTACTTCCAACTTGAGGTGTTCCATGACCAAGCGGATGCAATGTCGGCAAAAGCACCACACGTGACTTGGGCGCTTGGCGGAAAAGGATTTGATTCGCTTTATGCGTGTGCGACAACATGGATGAAATGAAGGTGTACATCGAGTAAGTCAATAAAATGTCTGAAATAAGTCATAAATACGTACTTATGAAATATATGTCTGAAATAAATATTAAATCTTGTAGTCAATTTATTCAAGAAGAGTAGGAAGGATCAGGTGAACCTTCGGGCGAACAAATTGACAATCTGAAATGGCGAGGTCGTGGACAAGGCCGTCCAAACTTTCTAACCTGGTTTCATTACCACGTAACCTTCTTCCTCTTATACAAGTTCACTTAATTTACAAATGTGTGGCATTTATTCCTTAATGAATTTTGCCTCAAATGCTTGTGCAGTGTCAAAGACACCGCAGCATGCACAATGATCTCCGACAAATGTCACGTGGATGCAGCCGTAGAATTAAGGTCCATGGATGCTATGATTGCCATGGATATCGATTTCGATCCGAAGCGGTGAGTCATTTCGCCCTAATGCAACTACGGTGAGCAATGGCGTGAGTTATGTCACCGATGACTCGTGGTCGGACATAGAGTACTATGGGATCATCGAGGATATTGTAGAAATTTCGTATGAAGGCAACAAAGATCTCTCGCTCGTGCTCTTTCGTTGCAGATGGTTCCATCAACTAGTGGGGTGCGGCGTACTCCAAAACTAGGACTAGTGGAGATCAATCATAAGAAGTCAGATCAAAAGCTCGGCGTGTTTATTCTCGCCGAACAGTCGAGTGGTGTTCTATCTGCCAGACGCCCACGAATTACAAAAGTTGGTGGATTGTACATAAATGTCTTCCACCTGGTAGATTGCCCGATCTCACGGAAGACGACTACGATTCTCACCCAGACGTGGAGGTATTCCAAGAACAAGAGTTACCAGGAGAGCTGCACGTCGATATTGGTGATGGGCTAGATAATATTTTGGGATCAGTATACCCATCTCATGTAGAAGGAGAAGAAGAGGAGGAAAGGGTAGAGGAAGAGGAAGAGGAAGAGGAAGAGGCAGAGGAAGAGGAAGCCGAAGATTTTTAAGCTATTTAATTTTATAGGTTTAATTTTATATACTTTATGTCATTTAATTTTATATACATTTATATTTTATTCGTTTCAATTAATATCAATGTACTTTATGTCATTTAATTTAATTTGTGCAGGATGGCTCCGGTTACGAAGAAGTTGGCTTCAAAATTGAAGAAGGTCTTGGGAAGGGGGCATGAGGAGTCTTGAGCAGGCGGCTCACCCAGATCTGACGCTTCCCAGGGAGGAGGAGGAGGAGGAGGAGCAAGTGGAGGAGGAGGAGGAGCAGCCGTTGGGGTGCTTGGCATCGTGCACTTGAGGAGGGGGTGAGGACGAGGATGAGGACGGGACGAGGACTGGAGTCCATGGGAGTCTGTTGGTATCGAGTCGGGGGTGCCTCCGCCTCGAGCTCTGCGGGATCAAGAAGAGTCGAGGCGGAATAAATTGCCAAAAGCCCCCAGATCCGGTGACAGGATCCGATAGTTGTTTCTAGGCGAAGGTATGTGCTACAAATTTTCAATGTCTTTTATTGCTAACCACAAACTTGATAACTACTTGTTATGAATTCTTCATGCAAAGTGGCTTGGTTTGCCTCAACAAGGGTAAGCAGAGCCGGGCCACTTGCTAGTGGTGATCTTGAAGCGGCTCTACCCCAGGCGATGGCGAGGTGGTGCTCGACGCCTGATGACTAGATGGAGCGACTACTCGCTCGTGGAGGGCGACCGTGAGGCACTGTCGCGGATCATTGCATAGTCGAGTTACGGGTAAGTTGTCATTTCTATTAATGTTTTCGTGTTTATAGCTTCACGTGTTTGTTTCGTTTGACGAGGTATCGGCTAGCCCGGCGCATCCCGGGCGACTATCATGCTTGTGTACATGCTCGACACAATGGCGGCAAAGACGGTCGGGCGCCATCGAGTTATGCGGGGACGCGGTGATGAAGCACTACAAAGCACGGGATGAAGATCTCGAGGGCACATGCCTTGCAGCGATACCTCGGCGAAGGAGTACTGCCTTGGCGTCGGATTTGGATGGACAAGTGTCCACACGCTGGAAGGATCTCGCAAGATGTGGGCATCGAAGGAGTGGATCGAGAGGTCCAAGAGGAGCAGGGGAATCGAGAAGCCAACCACGAGATCTCGTGTGACCTACCTAGGTGGACGAGGCATGGGTCACCTAGCGCGATATCGTAAGTACACTAAGTACAACTCTAGCATTCTTGTCAATTCAGTTTTCATTTCACATTTGAAATTGAGCTGCGGGGAGTTTCACACGGGACTTGATCCCGATGAGTTCACCGTGTGGACGCAGCACACACGCCCGTGTCCGGCCTCGACGATGCGCAACCACCGATGCCTGGTGCCGCCAGAGAAGATTGTAAGTGACTTTCTCTTTTACGCTCTCTGACTCATCGCAATCGTGGCGAGCTAATCCACTTCATATCTTATTTGTTTCGCGAGATACATACAAGTGCAGCCATGAAGGAGAAGCACGGTGCGATTGTGACCCCTTGACCATGCCGGTCGACCCTCCGGTCATCTGACCCGATTCGGTGGGAGGAGTCACGGCGAGCTCGGCTTCATGGACTCGGTGGTGGCGCCCGACTTCGACAGGCCAAGTCAGACACGTCGACAAAGAAGTCGCCTCTTCCGCCGATGCAGTTGGAAGCCCAGGCGAAGTTGATCGCAGAGTTGCAGCAGCAGAGGCAGGCGGATGAGCAGCGGAGGCAGGCGGATGAGCAGCGGAGGCAGGCGGAGCGAGAGGAGGATAGGAGGCGGTACGAGGCCCTCCAGAGTCAGAACCTCTGGATGTACAACTATTTCGAGTAATTAAGATTGTATATGTAGCTACATTGTACTTACGTTTCAGATGCTAACATATCATATCCACGAAGCGTTGCGGGCGGGACCCTCGCCGGCACCTGAGATGCCACCTCCGCCGTTCTTCCGCAGACGCCGATGCGGGGTAATGCATTTTGTTCCAGTTTTCGCGAACTATTCATACAAGTACACAAATGCACAAAGGTTTTGAAAATTGTGGTTTCCTCTAATCTTGCGGTGTCGCCTCATTGCGCTTTGCTCTCATGATTTAATGCTCGCAGGAGGTGATTCGATGGCACTAGATCGTAGTAGATCAATTAAATCGACAACGTGTTTGCCGATCCTTCCGCCGATTCGCAATCTTAGTTATTTGTTTTGTTGGTAGAATAGTATGTCATGTTCTACATAGACATGTTGATTGTGAATGTGATGTACTCTTTTAGTTTGTGAGCTGAATTTGGGACTTATTGATGCATTTTGCTATATATGCGTTTGTGATCAATTGTGAATTGTATCGGTGAATCGAATGTGGTCATGTGTGTGAAATTAGATGTTGTGATTGTTACGGGCAATTGTGAAATTAGAACACTGAAGCATTTTATTGGGTCCACCATCTAGACAAAAACTTCCTAAGGTACATATCCGGTTGATGTATAATTTGATTAAATATCACTATATCAGTTTTGTGACTTTGTTTTGGTTTTATATGTTGAATTGCTTTTGCAGAATGCTCCATCTTATAAAATTTCTTATCACATTCCACCATCAAAGGTCAGTAGCACGGGATTAAATTTTCAGTTCTATTTTTATTTACTTTTATTTTTGCTTTTATTATGATCCTTACATTAATGCACATGTAGGGCAACTTGCTCACTGAACCTTGCATTTATGTATAATTCTAGCTCAATTGCTATTAATCTCTTATGTGATATCTGTGATCCAAAAGGTCCAGTTGTGCAAAGTGATTAGTGTATGTGTGTAGATATAGTTGGCGACTAGCAAACATGGCATCAAACCCATACACACAAATTGAAAATGCACTCTTTTGGTAGCAAGATGAAATATTCATAAGGATATACTTCAATGAAATACCCCAGTTCATTACTAATGAAGTCTTTGACTCCTGCCTTCGTTCTTGATTTGACCTCCTATTTTGCTCAATAAGCTATTTGTGTACTTGGTGAGTCTTCGACTCACGCTTGTTTGTCTATTGTTTGTAGGTACCTTGAAGCCGACCACGAAGGGATGGGAGTAGTAGCACGACACATGTTGCATCACCACAGTTTCACATTTACTTATAAGCTTCTAATTGTAATATAAGCTCTTGTCATGTAATTTATTAATGTGGTAGTTGTGCTTGGTTGGCTATCCTAATTTGCTTTATGTTGTTATCATATCAACTGTTGTCTTTTATCCGCTAAGTGGATGTCCTAGTTTTAGGGGAAGTGCTGCCGAAATTTTTTACTCTTTAAGTGCATTACAATCTTTTAATAAATAGAAATTGCTTTAGGTTGAGTGAAATATGATGTTTTAGTTTGTAATGAACTGGGATACTAATATTACTTCTAAAATATGAAAATGGCAATATTATCGTGAAACAATGAAAGACAATGATGTTCTTGTCGATTATAAGGTTGGTAATGGATTGCCTAGTCTGTAATAAATATTACTATGGTAAGCTTGCTCAAAGTATTTATCCAAATGCACTTGTTCCATGTTGAGATGGCATGAGCTCTGGTGAAAGATGAATTAAAGCGATAAGTGATAACCAACATGAGTACTTAATAGTGGCATATGATGTTTGTAGTTGGTCTTACGGTTATTTGAGAAGGCTCATTACGTGTGGTCGTGGGCCCATTGCAAATATCTATTTTCTCTTATTTGTTTGCAGTTGTGTTTTTGTTTATTGCCTTTTGTGATTTTAAGCGAACTTAAGATATATCTTTTGGAATTCCAGATGTTGAAGAAATTAAGTAAACAATTAAATGGAGAGGATCGGAGTTGGAATAACCTCAATACTCTCTACCGGGCTATAGGATCAATATCCGGTTCTATGGTGGAGGAGCAGTTTTGTCTTTGGTAAATGCTTTTGAGGAATCAACGTTTTACTAGTTTTATTATGATTCCCACCTTTGCATGAAATGTGCCAAAATCCCAAATGGTTTACGTGGATTTGTTGCGGAGAATAGATTTTTTGTAATGGTTATTTGTGATTTGCTAAATCTCTGTGAAATCACAAAGGGAAAGACAATAAAGTTGTGATTGCGGCAATATCATGTAAGTATTTTTTCAATTCTCCGAGTTTTGAACATTGTGATTTCCTCTAATCTTGCAGTGTCGCCTCAATTGCGCTTTGCTCTGCGATGAATTCTCCGCAGGGAGGTGATTCCAGTGGCACTAGATTGGCCGCAAATCAATTCGTCGACGACGTGTTTGCCGATCATTTTGCCGGTTCGCAAACTTAGTTAGTTATTTGTTTTGTTGGTAGAATAGTATGTCATGTTCTACATAGACATCTTGATTGTGAATGTGATGTACTATTTTGGTTTGTGAGCTGAATTTGGGACTTATTAATGCATTTTGCTATCTGTGTCGATGGTGATCATTTGTGCATTGTATTGGTGAATGCGAATGTGGTAATGTGTGTGAAATTATATATTGTGATTGTTCTGGGCAATTGGGGATATAAAACTGCTGGGAATGGGGGTTTTTTTGCAGGTTAAAATTGGATTTTTTTTTAAATTCCCAGTATTTTTTTTACAACCTGTGTCCTCGGCTCTAACCATGCCGACGACAAAAGATAGCCGAGTTACGGCACCGTAAGGGTCGTGGTCGTCGGCTATAGCCGTGCCGAGGACACAGATGTCCTCTTTGTCCTCGGCTCGACCATGCCGGCGACACAAGATAGCCCCCAGTTCGGCACCGAAGGGTGCGTGGTCGTCGGCTATAGCCTGTGCCGAGGACACAGATGTCCACTCGTGGTCGGCAAAGATTAATTAGGCCGAGGACACAAGTATCCCTCAGATCGGCAGCTTTAAGTTGGCCGATGACATAAGTGTCCCATCTGTATCGGCGACCTAAGTTAAGCCGACGACAAATGTCTGGGTGTCGGGCCGGTCCCGGATGGCATCTGTGTTGTTGGGATTTACTTTGGCCGTCGACATAGGTTGGTTGTGTCGTCGACTCTGTGTCGTGGGACTTGTGTCGTCGGGAGGCCGACGACAGAGCCCTGTGTCGGCGGTTTTGGCATCTGTGTTGTCGGTAAAAGCCGAGGACACTGAGCAAGATCCCTGTAGTGCGCTATGGGGTCCAGTAGTGCCACACCTTCAGGTTGGCAGCGACATTTCCTCTATTAAAAAGCTACCGCAGGTATTAGTGCGGTAGTGCCGCTCTAGCACTCTGGTAGTGCCGGCCGAGAAACTCAGAAAAAACGTGCTTTCTGCTAAAAAGCTATCGACAATATAAGGCCGGTACTACCGCAAGGCCCAGCAGTACCGCCCCATTTTTGGGTAGTGCCGCATGAGCTTTGAAAGCAAATTTTTATGCACAAATAAACTATCAAAATTAGCGAGCCATTTTGGATGCACTTTTTAGAGTTTAAGCTACTAATCAAATCCCCCTTGATAGTATGGCGACTACACCTAGCAACCCGATCTATCTTCAACACCAAGATCGGCAAAAAGGCTAAAAAATAACCTTAATATTTTTATACCTTGGTTGCCTTTACATTTGATGCTTATTTATCTTTTTCACCCACTTCAAGCTTCTTTGTTCTTTGAACTTTAGACCAATCTGCTTTCAGTATACTTACATAGAAAAAACGTTAGTCTTTTAGCCTTGATTGTCATTAATTACCGAAACCTTAAAGAAATATGAGCCTAGATGCTTTCAAGTGGCAGCATGCATGCTATGGATTGATGTGATTATATACTGGATCAACGATTACAGAGAAGTGCTTACATAGAGTTTGATGTAGGATGATTGCGTGTAGTAAGATGAAATTCGATGTCGTGTAGATTGTTGCAAGTAGACGATCACGATCGGTGGTCTCGGTAGAGCTTTGTTCTAATAATATGTCGTAAAACGTAGTTGTTCACCCACGATCAATTAGCAGCGTGCTAACGAAATAACAAGGACAAGAACGGAAGCACAGACAAAGTAGAGAGCAAAGTTCTCTCTTTATTATATTGATCTCTTATATAAAAGGGTGCCCAATACATAGTAGAATATAGTAAAAGATATATTCGGATTCGTCTACAAAAAGAGATAGAATCTAACCAAATATGGTTATAAAATCCCTTATCTCGTAACAGTCTTAAACTTTTTTCTTCAAATATGAGTTGGAAAATCGCTGCAAGCTCTCTTCGCGAAAAAATCATTGGTCCAATAATACAAAGATGAGGCCCTGGAAGCGACAAGTGTTACAGACTTATCACTTATATAGAGAAAAAGATTCGAGTCTTCACTGCTTGGCTATCCCAAAAGTCAAGAGAAGAAAAGAAAGATACATCAACATTGTAATAGTTGCAAAACTTAACCTGCTAAAATTTGGAGACAAACATAGTCGAGTGAAAGTTTGCATAGCTGAATTGATAGATTTATGACAGGCCGGTGGAACTGTGGAAGTGTGGAACAACTGATGGTTGGCTAGTTTAAGCAGAACCAGCAATCGAAAGCACCACAAACACAAACCAAAACAGCTTCAGAAAGGTAATGAATAAACAAACAAGAAATGAGATAATAATAAAAAAGGACACAACCATAAAAGTTACTTTGAGAAGGATGCGGATGCAATGATATGGACACAACAGAAAAAGAGATAATAATAATAAAACAGGACACAACGCCACAAAAGTTACTTTGAGAAGGATATGGTCGCAACGATAGAACCGATCCCTATTCTAGTTTTTTTTTTCTTTTCAAAATTGATCTTTTCATACAGAATTAGAGATCTCGTCCCCTTCATATCTATCTCTTGTCACACCTGAGAAGCTCGAAAGCCAGCGCTACCACACTTGCTGATCATGACAGTGGCCATTGCAGCAGCAGGCAACGAACACGGGAGTACACGCTGTCGTGCTCGGGAAGTGCGAGAAGAGCCAGCCTAGCTGCGGCCGATGAGCACAAGTGATACTCCCGCGGTAGGGTAGCGCGGAAGGTGCCTTCCGCTATGTGGAGGAGGCTATATTTGTAATATTATTTCAGAGAGAGCTAGTTTTTTTTTTAAGAAAATGTTCAATTCGCAAGAATATAGATACAACGGAACGAAGGGAAAAAAACAAGGAAAGTGGTGGAATCAAATGGTTATTGTCTAAAGTAGGAGCCAACGCTTGCAAGCCCCGCTAGCCTTGGGATCATCTGCGAGGCGACATGATTTGGGCCTCGATACGGTGACAGCGTCACTTTCGTCCCGTTCTCGCCACCCAGCTGCAGCTTCCGCATCCCATCCATCCACTGGCTTAGATTCCTCATGGAAATGGTGAAATCTTTCGAGAATTCTGACTCCGTAGCAATGCTGTGGTGGTACGTGGACAAATTCGACTCTGTCGTAGATATACTAGTTGTGCCGTGTCTTTTGCGCTAGCCATGGCGCATACATTGCTTTTCTATGTTGTCTTCTGTTTTTTTGCATGCTAATCAAGCAATAATAAGGCAGCCGTTTGCAATGTTGTTATTTTGCCGGTTCAATAGACTGGTTTGTGTTGGTTGATCTCGGCTGTATGGAAAGATACCACCCAAATCCCACACAGCCAAATATTTCCTAAAACAGACTTTCCTAATGAACCACGCGCCATGATCGGAGGCGCCTTCCATGTATGGAGCACGCCCCCGATTCCCTCAGCGCCAGATTAAAAAGGGATGTGTGAGCACGTTCATAGGTGACAATCTATGTACGTTTTCCATCCTCCCAAAACCCTAACGCTTCTACCGATCATTGCCGGCGCTGGAGGGATTTCGAAGAGCTGTTCGTGGTCAGTGTAGGTGGTGTCCTGAAGGCCGCCGCTACCACCCGCAAGAGCTGCGCAGGAGATCCGGCGTTCATCTTTCTCCTTCACCGACAACCGAACCGATGGCGAATCTCTCATCACCGGGTTAGTACTCATACTGATTTCCGCATATGTGTGATCATGACCTAGGCTAGACTTAAGACTTAGTGATTAGCCTAATCTAACAGTTTGGGGCCCGAATCTTGCAGCGCGGGTATCTGAAAGAAACTTTTGGCGGATTTACACGCTCCTGCTCCTACCTTTTTTGTTGCTTAGACATTGTTAGAGTATATTAGGCAGCACCAGATATGGTTAGTTTAGGATTGATTGTAATCCCGTGATAACCTTCCTTATCTCTAGGAGAGGCGTCTTGCCCTCCAAGCCATGTACTCCTATATAAACAGCCTGAGGGCTCAGCAATATATTATCCCACGCATTATACACAATCTATCCTTCCTACATGGTATCACGAGTTAGGGTTTTCAAATCCTAGCCTAGGCTTCCGCTGCCGCCGCCGCGCCGCCCCAGGGGAGATCAATCTCCGTCGGGGGCAGCGCCCTCCCTCGTAAGATGCACGGCTAATCCCTCCGATTTGCCACGCTCGTCGTCGTCGTGTCGTCAAGCACCAACAGATTGGGATACTCATCGGGTTCTCCGAGCGTTCGCGTCGTGGTGGCTGTGCGGGCTCTACTGTCGGCTAGACCATGCCTCGTCCCTTCCGCACGCCGTCATGGTGACGGCTGCGGATGGCCCGCCGTGACCAAGCTTCCCCTCCGCACGCCGTCATGGTGACGGCTGTGAAGGAGCCGCTTGGATCTGGCATTGCTCTGTCGCCGGCGAGCCCCTCCACGCCGCTACTCCCCCTGCGTTCTGCACTAATCTGGCAGTTGCTGCTGGTCCTGCAGTGTGTGCGGGAACCCAGAGGTGTACCCAAATCTGCTGCTGCTGTACCTTTATTTTTTTCCCGATCAGAGATCGGGTTTGCGTCGCCCACCGCCAGTCGGCCTCGCGCATCTTCGACATCGGCATCGACAACACCGGCTTCCTCATCTTCTTCGACTATGCGGCATGGCATGGCCTGCGGCGTACCCGGAACGCCTGCGTGAGCCGCGCCTCTTTGCCTGCACATCGACCTACGTCGGCTCATCGTCGCCACCACCGATCGGGAGGCTCCACCTTCGACTCCGTCTCGCACGCCCTCGGCTTGATCAACCGATCATGTGCGACCATCCTCCCGTGACGTCTGTCGTCTACTACGCGCTGCTTTTCCAAGCACAAGGGCTGCCACTGCGTCGCCTCCTCGGGCAGCAACGCCGCCGTCTGTCGTCGTCCTCGCCGTTGCACCTCCATCGCTGTCGACTACGTCGCTGCGCGTCTCTCGCGCATGGTCTTTTCCGACTGTTTGAGTTCTTCGCCGACTTCTTCGAGCACCGCCGTCGTGACACTCCAGCGCCACCGTGGCTCTCCTCGTGCAAGCACGGCTCTCTCGCTGCTAGTTCGAACCAGTGCGTCGCCCATCTACTTCTTCGACTTCGTTCAGCACAACCTCGTCGCCAGCGTCGCCCTCTCGTCCTCGCCTACTTCGTCCACTCCGACAACCGCGGGCTGCATCGACACCTTCTTCCCCGCCGTTCTTTTGCGCACCGCAACCGTCGTGGAGGCCTTCTCTGCTGGTCCCTTTAGACGCTGACGCATGGTTGGGGCCCTCTACCTAGTACGTCCGGTACTGGCAACACCGGTGCGTGCCTTCGTTCCCGACGCGTTCCCGGGCCTGGCAAACCCAGCGCACGCCTCGTCCATGGCGGCTCGACAGTGTCGACTTCGGCGTCAACCTTCTTCCTCATCGACTGCCTCGACTGCGTCACCGTCTTCGTCTATGGCGCTCCCTCCTATGCGCCACCATCACCATGGCGCCCCTCGCGCGCCCGCAACTTGCACGGCTCCTCTACTTCGGCACCCTCGACAGCGTACATTGACATTTGACAAATATGGCCAATGGGTGGAGATCGAGATCGAGCGTGCGTGGCAGCCAGTGTGGCCGAGCAACAAAAGGCAAACGTGGGCGATTCTCCATTTCTCATTCCCCTGGGACGCAATCCGCAGGGTCGGCACATGATTGGCTCCACAAGCTTCTTCTTTTTGGACACCGGTGACGCCCGACGCTGACACCCGTCGCTGCCGGCGGCGAAAGCGAGGCCTACCTTTCAACCAACCACAACAGCCTAGCTCAGCCAGTGACACTGCTAAGTACTCCTTCCGTTGATAAAAAATAGTCTTTTTTTTAGATAAAAGATTAAAATCTGGTCTCTGCAATTGTACACAGCCGAGTTCTTACAAATATCACATCCGCATAGCATTATTGAATAATAGAGACAAAGAGAGTGTAAAATGAAAAAGCAAATTCTATAATTGCTTCTCCATCCTTTATTTATAAAAAAATAGTCTATAGTTTGAATAATATTGCTTAGCAATATAAAGTTTGTATATATATTTAATGAGCTTTTTCTGCTATACATTTATTTATTCTCTTAACCTATGCATTTACTCAAGGCTACTCACATAAAGTATTATCTCTCATCTTCTAAGACAATTAAAAAATGGAAATGTAAGTCATTTTCTATCATCTCTTTCTCAATTTCACCGTAACCTTAAGTCTTATGTAAAATCAAAATACATCTTATATTTATTAACAAATGGACTACTAGCTAGCTACCTGATCGTTTACTGTGCTCCCGATCCTACCTGGATTTGCAGCTTCTTCGACTGCTTGTGTGATTCACTGTCCATAATTCAATTGAGTTCGATTTCTCGAGCAATAGCGGTGACATAGATCTACCCAGGGGCGGAGGGAAGGGGGGGCTGGCAGGGGCCTAGCACCCTCCAACCAAAACAAGGTTTAGGTGATAGAAATTAGTAGCAGTTAGTATTAGCAAACAACAAATAAAGGTCTAGTCCATTCCCAACAGGGAAAGCTTTTATTTTTCTCAATTTGATGTATGCAATGTTTAATTTTTTTTGCTAACTTAACAAATGGACTATATAAAACAGGTAAAGCTTCCCATTATTCAATGGTTGATAGGCTGTTACGATTGGTCATAACTCTTCCGGTGTCAACAGCAACCACAGAGTGAGTATTTTCAGCTATGAAACTTGTCAAGACCTACCTTCTAAATAAAATAGGAGATGACTTTTTTCGACATTGCATGATAGTTTACATTGAAAAAGAACTAGCAGCGAAAATTAGTTCAGATGAACTTATTGACTTGTATGATTTTCTAGGTAGTCGTAGAACTAAATTTAAGTTAATAGAGATGTAAGTTTCTTATTCTAAAAAATATATAATAATTTTCTTATGTGGATATGTGGTTATGCTATTTTTAAATTTAAATGCATCGATATTGCTATGATATTTTTTGATGGATACTATGACAATTTTTAGTTGGTCCACATGACCCCCCTAATCCGAAATCCTGGCTCCGCCTGGATCTACCTGATGTGTTCAGTATTCAGAGAAGAGGTTTCTGTTCATTAACCGACAACCGCTGAAAGTTTAGGATTGATCTTCAGAGCTTTTGTCTGTGGCGCTAGGGATTACTGATCTTCAGTAAAATTTGCCCGATGTGCTAAAAAATTCTTAGAAAAGTCTCCTGTTCATCTTCCGAAAACGGTAAAAGGTTTTCGTTTTCTTCCTTGTTATAGAGTTTCGGTAGTTGGTTTGGTGCTTCTTCTCTGTGTGGATTCGATCATTTGATTCTTTTCAGTTTTCAACTTCTCTGAGAGGATTGCATTCAAATTTCTTTGTGGGCTCTATTTCAGCATTTCTGACTCAATTTTTGTTTCTTTTCTGTGGTGTGCTACGGCATTAGTATTAGCGCATTTGTTCAACTAATGTCATTTTCTTGCCAGGTTACCTAATGTTATTTTCTTGCTATGTCAGAACTAAATTTCTTCAGGTCAAAATCGGTAACTTTTGCAGGGCCATCATCAGGAATTTCTCAGGTGCAGTTTAAGTGCAATGGGGTGCAGACTGAAGCTTTGCGCTGTTCAATTCGATCTCGATTTTCCCCTGCAATTCATGGGGTAGTTGGTCAGGAACAATAAGTTTATCTTGAAGGGTCCTCATCAAACCTCGTTCCACTATTCGGCCGACGTTGGGAGACTTTCTTGCACCTAAGCTAGCAGAAGTTCAGAGCAGTCAAGGTTTCTCTTCGCAAGTGCATTTTCGGCAAATTAGTCAAAAGCGAGATTTTGAAATACCGGTGATTCAAATTTCCAATTCTGAGTTTGGGGAGTGTCCTCAGGTTGGGCCGCAGTGCAGGCTGGGCTTTTTGTCAAGGTGGGCATGCCGTAATCCAGGTTTGGCATATCTGCATCGAAAGCTCACGAGAAAACCTATCTCTTCCGAGGGTCGGCGTTCATACGCGGCGGTGGTTATGGCTGGAGGTGCGATTGGCTCTGCTGGTATTGGGGGTGCTGAAGGAGGGGCTTGGAGACATGGACGCAATTATGGAGGTACGTTTTCGTTCAGAACGTATCATGGTGGTGGTGGCCGACCACCGCGGTCTATTGGGCGTGGGCGTGGTAGGGAGCGTCGAGAGGAAGATGGTGTTCGAGGATGGGTGCAACTTCCGACTGGTGGTCGTCGAGGAGGCCGTGCTGGTGGTTTTGGAGGTGGATTTGGAGAAGGCTCGACCTCTGCTGTTGCTGATGGTGGTTTGAGTAAAGGTGCTCGTGATTTGATGTCCAAGGCTATTTCTTCTGATGGTGCGAATAGACAAGGGAGTCTTTCTTCTGAGAAGGTGGATTCTTTTGGGTTTCAATCCTTGAAGCATAATGGTTTGTTACCAGTGGGAGAACCATTAGCCAAGAAGAAAAAGAAGTTAGTCATCTACTGTGAAATTTGTGAGGAAGAGCATTTCACTCCACAATGTCCTTTATTACATGGACCAAAACCAGCTGCTATGTTTTGTGGTTTGGTTAGTGATGGCCTGGGTTTTTTTTTCATATCCCGTATTCGGCAGCGGCAAAGGTACCTCGAAAAGCTTTTGCAACGACTCTGATCAAGATCATTGAGGGTGCTGTTTCAGTTGATCTTGTCAAGAAGGAATTGGCTCGTCTTATTCCAATTAAATGGGATTGGGTGGTGCGAGAGCATGGTCTAAATGCTTATATTGTGCCTTTTCTGTGTCAAGTCGAGTTGCAGAGGATGATTTCTATGCAGCGACTTCGGACTGATAACAATGAAGGGGTCATGTCTTTTGAAGAATGGAATCATGAAATCAAACTAAAGTCGAAGTTACAGAAGGTTTGGGTTCATGTTTATGGGGTACCATATGAAATTAGATCATTCTTGCCTTTGTGGGCAGTGGGTTCCATCCTAGGAGTTACCCAACGCGTGGATATGAGTTCAATGCGCAAGATAGGAGTGGTTCGACTTTTGGTAGCAATTCTTGATGCGAATTGTATTCCGGATGATGCGGATATAGTTGTTGATGATTGCTTGTATGAGATATTCTTTAAGGTTGATAGAGTTGTTACTGAAAATAATCTAGAAGCAGAGATTGAGGAGGAGGATATCGAGCTGGATGAGCCTCAGGGGGAGCAATATGCTGAGATGGAAGATGCTCAGGTTCTGGAGAAGTCTAGTACTGAAGATGGGGCTCGATTTTCTAAATCTTTCGATGTGCAGAATCAGGTGCAGTAGAGGGACATGACTTCGGTGGATGAGCGCGATTGTCCATTTCTCTGGATGATCCAAATAGAAATGAGGTGCAAAATCTGGAGCAACAGAGAGATATACCTTCGGTTGCTGAGATGGCAATTGTTCAAAAGGGCATTGATTTAGCGGTGGATAGACTACTAGATGAGATTTCTCGTAAAGTGTTGGCTGAGGATGCTTCTGGTGTCGATAGTGTTGAGGATACAATGGATGAATCTTTGGCTGAGGAGTTTAATGCAGACTCTTCTTTGGGCGATGAAAGTGTTGCAGTTGTGCCTCCGCCATTGATCCCTGAGGCTCAGATGGTGCCTGCCAAGGGTGCTAATTAGCAGAAAATCATTCCCTCCTTATCGGATTATCACGGTCTTCCTCGCCAGACGTTACAAGTCTTAGCTAAACAAAATGGGATTCGTGCAAATATGTCTAATGTGGCTATGGCAGATGCTCTTGAGGTGATGAATGTGGTGATTGGAATTGAACGAGTTCCTCATATGTTGTTTGGGAAGTTCTCTGGGGAGAGGAGATCTAGCAAGAGAATTGCAGTGCTTGGAGATGGAGAGTTGATGGAAAAGGCGAAGCTCTTAGCAGCTAAGAAGAACCTGGATATGCCATCTAAATCAAGTACTTTATCCTTCACATCAATGCCAGATTCTATGATTTCATCTAGAATTTCCAATCTAGGGGTTTCTATGGGTTGTGATGATGTTGCAATTATTTCTTCTATTACCTTTATTAAAAATATTGAAATTGATAGGCTTAGAGTTTTAGGTAAGGAGTCTAAAAATAAGTTTCAATCTTTCTCACCAAAGATTAACCTGGTTGAGGAAGTAGACGATGAATTAGATACTTGGCGCGGCTCAATCACATGGGTGAAGATTATGAAGAGAGCGGGGTTTTGAGGAGGGATTTGATCACATTTGTTGTGAGTTAAATGCGATCCCTCGTAGAAAGAAATATAATTCACGGAAAATGTATAAGGTGGGTTTTATAAATAAAAAACCCATAACTCCTTCCAAATTGAGTTTCAAATGAAAGGGGTCTTCTGGAATAGAAAAGGTCTCGGAGACTTGGCTAAGCATGGTTACTTGGAGGGTTTGGTAAAAGAGAAGCAAATTGATTTTATTGCTCTCATGGAAACCGGTCAGGATCAGTTCCCAGATGTGACCTTAAGGAAGCTATGTGGGGGTTGGGATTATATCTGGCATTGCATGGCTCCTCATGGACGTTCAGGTGGAATTCTTCTAGGAGTTGATATGACTGTTTTTGACATTGGAGCTATTGATGAGGGTGACTTTTATGTTAAGTTTATTCTCAGAAATAAAAATGATGATTTTAAGTGGGCATTATATGCAGTTTATGGTCCTACTCAACATCATCACAAAAAAGCTTTTTTAGTGGAATTGGCTAAGTATGTAGCAAAGAATCATTACCGTTCATTATTGGTGGTGATTTTAATATTATACGTAGGCCTAAGGATAAAAATAAAATAATTATGAGACTAAGTGGCTAGAGTTATTTAATATGGTTATTCAAGCTCTTGATCTTAAAGAGATTGAATTGTCCGAACGTCATTATACTTGGGGTAGTTGTGGGGACGTCCTTAAGAATAAAATTTTTATTAATGCGCATTTACCTTCAAAGAATAACTCTACTCAAGAAGCATCCCCAAAAGTGATCAATTCATCACGGGGTCGGACTAGGAAGAGAACCAACGAGTCTCTGGTCATATGGCGAGAACAACCGGAGTCAACAATCCAAACATCTCCCTTCTCCATCCGATGAACCTAATCAAGTCAAAAGAGAGAGAGAGAGAAGACTCAGTACTGGGATAAAGTGAGGACCTGGGAACCCAATACTGAATCACACAACATCTCAAAGTACCAGCCACAGAGAAAAATGACTGGACTCTAGTGTCTCTCTAACGCTCGACTCTCACAAGATCAGAAGAAGCAACTCTAGTAGAAGATGTAGGAGTTATCACTGGTTTGGCCCGCTCGTGGTGCAAAGACCGGACTATCCCAAAAGGCTGTCTAAATCTCCTACATGGAAACACCTCACGCCGCTGATATCTACCTCGATGGAAAAAATAAGGAATATCAAGAGGACAGCGGAAAGACTATCCATGAGCAACTCCAAGACTAAAACTCGATCGAACAAAGATGAAAATCGAGTCTCAGACACGCCCAAAAACAAAGACTTTCTAACTCGTTTAGTAGAAGTGTGTGCCTTAGGAGCACTCAGAGTCTGGGGATGACTCTGAATACCCCTAAGAGCAGCAACACGCTCACGCCTCGTGATCTTGGCGTGCCTAAAACAGAAATCTACTAGGTGACCATCCTTCTTACAGAAGGTGAATGAATACTTCACCTTGCTAGAGGCAAAAGTGGCAGGAGAAGCACCCATCTGCTCAGAAGTCCCATGGACAACCCCAGCAGACCTAAACACAGTGGTACTCACTCTGGGAGCAACCACTATCTCTCCATTCTTGGATCCACGCACAATGGTAGGAGGATGAGTCCTAGTATGCTCCAAGTAGTCAAATCCTAGACCCTGATTAAATCTGCTAATTTTTTATTGGTCTAGAATGAGATTTAGCTTCTTCTTGCCTCCTACAAACTTCTCGAGAGTACTCATGAGATACTCACACTCCCGGAAGAGAGAGGCACATGAAGAACAGGGGTGAGAGGAAGAAAAGAACCAGAAAGAGAAGAAGAAACACCAGCACGTGCATTTTTCTCCCTCAGCACGGCTGCCTCAATCTTGAGGGCCTCACAAGAAACGCACGGTGCTTCTCTAATCCTATGGGCTTGGTCTTCTAATTTCTTCCTAAGTTCGACATGGATTTTATCCAAGTCACCCTCAATCACAGAACAATGCAAGCAACTCTTAAGTGACTTATCTAGTAAGTCCTTATCAAGTTTAGCACACTTGTCATTTAAAGTTTCATTGTTAAGTTTTAGTTGCTTACAACCCTCACATGAGCTGATAGGGTCCTTAGTAGCATGTATTTCAAGTTCATCATTTCTAGAAGAAAGCTTCCTAAGGTGAACACTCATGGCATCTATTTCAGCAAGTAACTTAGGGCAATTTTCACATGAAGGAGTAGCATGAGCATGAAGAAAACTAGTATCTAGAGAGGAAATATCAACCGTACAAGTGCTAGCATTCTCCGACCTAAGACTTTCAAGTTTAGTTTGTACACTGTCATGCAAAGTCCTTAGGTTCTCAAGCTCCACAAGCAAAGCATCACACAAAGAATAATCATCAGTGACTCGGGAGGGAGATCTAGGAGAAGCTAACACCCGAAATCAAGGTATCTACTTCCTTCTCAAGCTTCATACACCTAGCTCTAGCTTTAGCATGAAATTTTTCTAATTTGCAAATAGCTTCATTGAGCTGGTCATAGGAAGGTACCTCGTCCGAATCGTTGTAGAGCTCGGAGTCACTGATGCCGTTGGTGTCCACCATGAAGGACATGCCGGAGAAGTCATCACCGCCTTTCTTCTCTTGTGGATCATCCTTGCCTTCGTCGCTCCATGTCTTCGTGTCGGAGAGGTTGATGTCGTCGAGGGCGGCGAGGACGCCGTGGAAGAGCTTCTTGTTCTTCGAGAAGTTGCGGTATTTCTTCTCGTATGCGCTGCTCACGAATCAAGGTTTTTGTTGCGGTTCTTGTCAGTGTAGTCGTTCTTGCCGGAACCGCCGGAGTCATTCTTGCCCTTCTCCAGTTTGGGAGAATTGGCTCAAATGTGGTTGGGGCCACTACATTCGAAGCAGGTGATCCCACCACCTCTCTTCCTCTCTCTCACCCTCTTGTAGGCGTGAGAAAACTTGCGAGCTAAAAGAGCAAGCTTAGTTTCTGGAAATTTTTCCAGTTGGTTATCGCTTAGCTCGCAAAGGGCGGAGAGGGAAAAACCAACAGAAGAATCAAGAGAAGATCCAATAGGATCGGTGACCAAGGCCATCGACTGTGATTTTGTCTTGCGAGAGACGACCTCGATCTCATGAATCTTGAGTCGGGAATAGAGCCCGTCAAGAGTCAAGGTCGACAAGTCGGTAGTATCCTTGATGGTGGTCACTTTCATTTCCTAAACACAAAGATCGAGTGCGGTCAAGAAGTGACGAGCATTATCCGAGTCAGGGTATGTGCAACCAACTGCCCAGAGATCGCTCAAAATTTTAGTAAATCGACCGAAGCACTCATCAAGACTCTCACCAGCGTGTTGTTCAAACTTGTTGTACTCACGCTTGTATTGATCCTGCCTCACGGTCATGATTTGGGTAGTGCCCTCATGGTATGCATCGAGGGTCACCCAAATCTCATGAGCGGATCGCAGGTGAGAGATCCAATCATACTCACTACGGCTGAGTCCCTGTATGAGAATGTTCCTCGCCTTAGCATTTGCCTCAACGTCAGCCATATTGCCGGCCGTGATGTTCTTATCGGTAGGAACCTCATATGGGAGCTTCACCTTCTGCCATATCAGGAAGCCCTGGGCAGTGATGTATGACTCCGTCCGGGACTTCCAAAAAGGAAAATCGACACCGCAAAAGTTGGGAAGCTTGGTGGAATACTTGTCTGTCGCCATGGCTCTCGAGACCGGTCAAGATCCATGGAAGAGCAAAACCGGCTCTGATACCAATTGAAGGATCGAGATGGCAAACAGGGGGGGTGAATGGTCGCAAATAAAAATTTCCCCCAAAATACTCCAACTAATACCTCGACAAGATCGCGCAAAGGAAATCATGAAAAACCCGAACAACTAGACAACTATGTGTACCCCTAGCTTGTATGGATAAGTACCATAAAATATGTGAGGATTTTTGAGTCACAATCCTGGTTGTATAGTATCCAAAATAAAGATAAATCAATCCAACTCTTGCTTTTAGAAAGGAGATCAATTTAAATCACAAAAGTCACTTTCAGAAAAGCAAAAGCAGAATTTCTAGAAACTGTCCTCAATTAGAACAGGAGGTTGGTGGACTTCTGGTGGTCAAGAAATTTTGAACATTTTTCTCCCTATGACCAATTGAGTTTTGAAGCTCTTTACCAAAGTTCACCTCAAAAATCCTTGCAGAAAAATTATCAAAAATCAAAGAACACAAACAGTAAGGAACTTTGAGCAGAAGGTTTGGGGCTCGGTTTTCACTTCATGCGCCCAAACTATGCTACCAGTGGACTCCCAATTTTTTTCACAGATGTATATAAGAGTTCCATAGAATCTCCAATAAGAATAACTCAAAAAGGATTTTTTTATATTTTTCTAAAAACCAAACACTAACTGCTGCGCGAAGAACAAGTTCTGGACAGAGTTGCAACTTAATAGTAAAGATGAACTCTACTCTATGCTATAGTGCAAAAGAGATGTAAAACTATATGAACACACTGAAAACATCCAAGATCAGCATTTAGAAGGAGGGGAGGCAAATCCAAATTGCAAGAAAGCAAATTACGAGAAAGCAAATTGCAGGAATTTAAGTGCTGAATTTAAGACATAAAGTAAGTGTGTGATGTAAATTCAAGTATGAATGAAAAATATTTGCATTTCTGGAAGGAGGAGGTTTACAAAGCACCACAACAAGGTGGGCAAACTCAAAGGAGCACAAAAACCTTCAAGGGGAGGAGGCTACCCCTCCACTCCTATTTATACTACTCTTGGGCCACCTACCACCCTTAGATGCAGCCCTCAACCCTAGAGAACTCATCTAAGGGCTAGAATTTGCCCACTTATACAGCCATGCAAGGGCTAACCCAAAACCTACACTCATACTGGGTTTTCTTGCACGGTTTTCAAAGCATACTACTTAGACCCGCTAACCTATCAACTAGACGTAATCCAACGGCCTTCCTTGATCCACGCGGCGTCTAGCTAGTATCTCCTCCTTTCCTTGTCTTCTTGGCTTGCCCAGACTCCATCTCTGATCATCTTCCGACGATCTCCCAACCGTTTGGAACTCCGACGCTCTCGCCTAGTCCTGGTCATCCTCCGCCTCACCATAACCTACCACCGTAGCCCTGCAACCATCAAAGATAAGGAAAAACCTTTCACATAGCAATGCCCACACATATATTCAATGATTATCCCTAAATCATTAATCAATCATAATTTCACTCAACGGTCCGATGCTACTGTCCCAAGCGGGTAGCACTAAGAAAAGCAACCAACACTCAAATTGCTTTACATCGAAAATTCAATTCAAATCAAACTCAATTTCAAATCAAACCAAGCTCAAATCTCATCAATTACTCATCATACACAAGGATAGACCTCCACATGGTCTTTCATGAGCCGTCCTCGCCATGCCGTTCTCACTGAGCCGTCCTCGCCGAGCTCCTCCTTGCCACACTCCCCCTCGTGCTCATCCTCGTCTGCGCCCGTGCTTCCTTGTCCGTTCTGAGCCTATTCTGTCGGTTTGTCCTCGCCTATCCTCGTCGGCGTTGAGCGCCGCATCCGTGTCCTCGTCCGCATCTGCGTCTAGATCCAGCGTCCGTGTCGACTCCGTCCACTTCACAGCGATTGAAAAATTGCTGAGATCTCATCATTTTCCATTGAGATTTCAGTATTTCCCACCAAAATCTCAGAAATCTCTTTTAAAAAAGACCAATTTTGAGTTTTGCTTTTTCAATTTCATTCGGATTTCATCTGAAATTTCGAAATCTCACCCAAAATTTCGAAATCTCGCATGAAATTTTAGATTTCGGAGGGTGATGAGATGTGAACCGAAAACAAAATTTGAAACCTTGAACTTACATCCATCGAAAATTCCAAATTCTTTTTTCACAAAGTTCCAACCCCATTGGAATTGTCCTCCAAATTCCAGTTTGGCAAGACTCCAATCGGATCCACGTTACGCCAAAAAAGCAAAAGTGCATGCAAAGAGATATGGAGCTAGCATAGATTTCTTGAGGACCTTTAGGATTCATTTGATTTGATTTCGATTCTTGAAACTTAGCTAGGGTTGTCATAGGTGTGCACAAATTAAGTTAAACGAACGGTGTATTGATTCAGCTAGCAAGCTAGTTACAATACTGCATTTGCTAAGAGATTTTCAGGAAGAGAGATGGCATCTGTCCCAATTCTATCAAACTTTGGGCGAATTGTATTGATCAAGAATCTAAGGCAGGCATTTGTATCAGTTCAGCACAATACTTTACTCGAAACTTATTTGAAAACATCTTATAAGTATCGTACAAACACATCTTACAAGCACACAACAAACGCAAACAGGCATCACATGTGCATAGTAGAAGCATGCATACAGGCTTCCAGTTACATACACAACCTTGCAAGTATAGTACT